>PVHP010003398.1:0-72084 GCA_004024765.1 Zapus hudsonius
TTGTTGGGCAGGGTTTAGGTTAGGGACAAACTTGAATTGAGTTTTAGCCAGTGAAATAGAAGTAACTTAAGAGGATCAGAAGTGACCACCCATGAAGGTCCTACTTTAGGATACCTTAGTGGTACGATACTGGATTACTTATTTTAAAAAAATGAAATGGGGCCTCACAATTACTAGGGTCATTGTCTGGGAATTTCCAGGTTATTGGCATTTTGTTCAAAGAATTGAAGAAGCATACATAAGTAGCAAAATAACAAGGGTTTTTTTTTTTTTTTTACAAAATAAAAGAAAAAGTTCAGGACAGATACACTGAAAGAGAGACGCAAACCAGACATAGACAGGTTACTTACTGGCCCCTGTCAATCCTTCTGTGAGACAGCCACAGGCGGCCTTGCCCCGACCAGTCCCCTTCACCATTTGTCCTCCTGTCCCTCCTTCTTCCTCCTGCATAAAAGCACCTTCCCCAACCTAATAAATGAGCTGTCCATGAGGCTGTCTCCCAGGTGTCTATGCCTGTTTTATTCACAGCTGCCCAAGACTCTGTCCATCCAGCTCTGTGGATTAACAGAGGAGTCAGTGCACAATGAACCCCCAAGTAATCCATGTACCCACAATATGTAATAACATACATTATACAATATATTCTTATATATTATGTATCATGTATTATATAATATGCTTTACATAATTAATATATATAATATATAATAATATATGTTGTAATTATGAGTTATTGCCCTAGCTCCAAATTTCCCCCTTTAGTTTGTTAAAATTACTTGTAGGCTTAACATATTTTTTACACTTAGGGCTGGAGAGATTGCTCACAAGGACTGATGGTCCAGGTGTGATTCCCAAGTATTCACGTAAGCCAGATGCACAAAGTGGCAGACACATCTGGAGTTTGTAGTTATATATCGCATCTGTTTGTAGTTATATATCGCAAATATCTTCTTCCATTTTAGTGGAGGTCTTTCTTCATTCTTATGACTGTTTTGAGCTATGTTCTCTTTATGTCACTGACCTCAAATTCTCAACCCTCTTATGTCAGCATCCCAAGTGCTGGGATTACAATTGTGTGTCACCATATCCAGCTCTTGTGACATATGTCCTAACATATGATCTACTTTAGAGAACATTGTATGGGCTTCTGAGAAGATTGTGTAGTGTTTAGTGTTAGGATGGAATGTTCTGTGAATGTCTGCTAATTCCATTTTATTTATCATGTTCTTTTACTCTAATGTTTCTTTGTCCAGATGACTTGTCTTTTGGTGAAAGTTGGATGTTGACATCATCCACTATTTCTACGTTAGAATTTTTCTCAAATTTTATCTTTAACAGAATTTGTTTTATGAAATCATGTGCACCAGTGTTTGGTGTGTTTATATTTTGAATTGTGAGGTCCTCTTGGTGGAGTGTTTCCTTATTCAGGATGATGATGTGTTCTTGGATGTGTTCATCCTTCTCTTCCTTACAAAGTATTCCATCCAGTGACCTCTATATCTGCCTTTGTTATCATACATTTCTTTAGCCTGCTTATCCTTCTACTATGAGAGTTACTGGTGCTGGGCATAGCAGTTTGGGTTGGCAGTAGTTGTGATCTTTCAATCCTTGAAATATATCGACCTATGACCTTCTGACTTTCAGAGTTTCCACTGAAAATGTGGCTGCTTTCTCATGGTGTACTTTTATATGTGACCTGATGTTTTTCTCTTATAGGTTTCAGTACCATTTCTTTGTTCTACCATTCAGTATTTTCACTCTAATATGGCTTGAGAAGTTTCTTTTCTGACCCTATCTATTTGGTCTTCTGTATCCCTCTTATACCTGAATGAGCATTTTCCCCCTAGATTTGCATTTTTTTGTAATTTTATGAAAAATATTTTCTATGTCATTGGTCTGAAGTTCTCCTATTCTCATTATTTGAATATTTGGTGTTTTCATAGTATCCCAAATATCTCTCATGTTACATTTATATGTTGTTCTTAACTTCTCATTGGTTTTGATTAACTGATCCAGTTCTACTACCTTGTTTACAAGGCCTGATATTTTGTTTTTCACTTGCTTCATTTTATTGACATATCTTTCTACAGAGTTTTTTGTTGAACTTTTTGTATTTTTCATTTGTAGCTGTATTTCAGTTTGGTTTAACTTAGGATTTCTTTATTAAGAAATATTTTTATTTATTTATTTTTACTTACTTACTTATTTATTTATTTAGATTTTTCGAGATAGGGTCTCACTCTTGCCCCGGCTGACCTGGCCACAAACTCACAGTAATCCTCCTACCTCTGCCTCCCAAGTTTTATTTATTTATTTATTTTGAGAGAGAGAAAGAAACAGAGAATGGGTGCAGCAGCACTTTCCGTTACTTCAAATGAACTACAGATACATGTGACACTTTGTGCATCTGGCTTTAATGGGTACTGGGGAATCAAACCTGGGTTGGCAGGCTTTGCAAGCAAGCACCTTTAGATGCTGAGTCATCTCTCCAGCCCCTTACTTCAGGATTTCTATGTCTTTGTTGAATTCCATTTTCATATTCTGGCTTGACTTTCTCATTTCCATCTTGCCGTTTGTGTTTTCTTGGAATACATTTAGGCTTTTGTGTCCTCTTTCAATTTATTCAGGATTTCAAATGTGTGTTTATCTTCATTTTCTTTGAGTTCTTTGTACATATTTAAAGCCACGCTTTTGAGTTCTTTTTGGATTTCTCTAAGTAGCTCCTATGAGGGCCCCCTACTATAGGATTGGTGGAGACATAATAGCTTGTTTTTTTTGTGTGACCTGTTTTGCATCAAGACTTACCCATATGGATCTAGTGTGTTGGTCAGGTCTTTTCATCATGCCTGTGTTGTATAAGACTATATAAAGGGGAAACAACTGCTTGTAGATAACATTATGAGTTTGAGCGCCTGCTAGGGATGTAGTGTGCTCAACTCTCTGATTGAGTTGCCTGCAAGTGGTGCAGTATTCTTGAACTCTGGCCAGCCTAGCTGCCAGCAGGGTGTACAGTGTGCTTCAGAGATGCAGCTTCTGTGAGCCATCACATATCCCGTGGTGGGCTTTCTGGTGATGCAGCTGCCATTGAGCTGAAACAGCTATGGGGAGTTTGAAACTTCTCAGGGTGTGGTTGTGTTTAAATCATCTGTGCTCCTGTAAGCGAGCCCTCATCCTGCTCTGTAAGTAATCCCAATAAAACAATTGTTTCACAAAAACTTGTTTTGGTATAATTGTCCTTTGGTCAGTTGGTCTGTGCCCTATCTGGGGAGAAGATATATGTTCATGTCTGCCCCTCTCCCCCTGAAAAGGTTTCCTGTGACAGGTTGTCGTAGTCAGCCACACACCACTGCTGGGATGAACCTCCAAATCAGTTTATGGAGGAAAGTATTTAATGAAGTTACAGATCCAGGGGATGTTCCATAATGGCAAAAGAGGTTGGCCCCTTTCATAGGTCCAAGCAGATAGAGAAAAAGACCATCACCAGCTTCTCAAGCAAGCACACACAAATTGCAAAACACAGCAGGGAACTCCAGACTTGGGTTCAGACTGCTCTTTGCATATGCATAGCTTGAATTCCAGACCCACCCCAGAAATACCTTAGGGCTAGACCCTAGTATCCAGCCAATATTATACCTTCTGCAGCCAGGCAGCTGGAGAAAAACCTTTAATAAACTCTTGAATCTATTGGGGGACATTGGTCCAAGTATCACACAGGGTATATTAATTATTTGTCTGTTTGGCTTTGCAGGCAAGCATTTTAACCGCTGAGCCATAACTCCAACCCTGATAAAGTTTTTTTTAAATGGGCCCAGTCAAATTTCAGGTCAAGTGAATATTTAAAAAAAATATTTTTATTTATTTGCAAGTGGAGAGATAGAGAGAGAAAGTGAGAATGGGGAGAGAGAGAGAGAGAGAGAGAGAGAGAGAGAGAGAGAGAGAGAGAGAGAGAGAGAGAGAGAGAGAATAGGCACACCAGGGCCCCCAGCCATTGCAAACAAACTCCAGATGCATTCACCACCCTGTGCATCTGGGTTATGTGGACACTGGAGAATCAAACCCAGGTTTTTAGGCATCAGAGGCAAGTACCAAAACCACTAAGTCATCTCTCCAGTCCCAAGTAGCTATTTTTGAAGTTTAAACTTATAGAGTAAAAACAATTTTGTTCCTGTCTAGATGTGATCCAAATATGTGGCTTGGATAATGTCAATAAATGATACTGTTTGGACACTATCATTTGGGTTCTGTGATTCACTCATTGTAAATTGGGGATAACTCTAAACATGAGTAACCAGAACTATGCTCTTTTAATTGCTTCAGAGAGGATGTTAGATCCCTTCTGGATAACTTGCATGGTCCTCTTCCAAGGAAAACAATTTTGCTTTTCTTATTAATATGCTATGGATAGTGGTCAAGGGGCTTCTATCACATTGGCCAGATTTATGTCAGCTCACATCTCAATCTCACACTAGAGAACTTCCCAGATATCAAATATTTATCCAAAATCTACTCAAAATTGGAATTTTAGTGACAAGGAATAAGAAGGTATAGGTATAGCTTTGGGTTAAATACTAAATGTTTCCTGCTATGGTTCACATGTAACACTCCTTCCTATTGATGAAGCTCCAAGTAGTCCATCACTGCACTATATCCCTCACCCTGTGGATGTATTTTAAGAAAAAAATTAAACTTACTTTATTTCATTTGTTTGTGTGTGGTATATGCTTGTGTATATACATGTTTGTATGTGTGCGATACACATGTGTGTGTAGGTGTGGATGCACGTGTGTAACTGTGAATGTGGAGGCCAGAGGTTAATCTTGGGTGTCTTGTCAATAGCTCTCTACCTTAGATTTTTGTTATAGATATTTTAATAAAAATGTTGTACTCTTATATCCCCTCTCTACCACCCCCATTCTACTGAGGGCCCTTCTCAGTTCTACCTTATTTTTTAAGACAGGGTCTCTCAGTGAACCCAGAGTTCACCTATTTGGCTAGATAAGCTGGCTAGAAAACCCTACTTCTGACTTCCAAGCGCTGAGTTTACAGGCATGAGCCACTATGCCAAACTCACATGGGTGCTAACTAATGAATTCTCTGTGACTGAAATATTTGACAGATACAACTTAGGCAGGAAAGATGTATTTTGGCTCATGATTTTAGGCCATCATGGGAAGATATAACAAATCAGCCATAGAAGTGAGGTGGAGTTTCTCAACATCACAGTGGATCAGGACACAGAGAACAAGGCTAGAACCAGGATCCTGCCTCTAGTAAACTACTCCTGCCAGCTTGACTCTACCTTCTTCCCAAATAGCACCAGATGTTGAGACACATGCATTCAAAACAACAGCCTGTGGCAGGCATTTCAGATTCAAACCATAATAATATTTTATATTTTAATTTCCTTCATTTATTCATTTGTAATTTTTACTACTTATAACATTATTCCAACATTAGAAAACAGCTGTAGACCTCTCTCAAATCTTGATATTATGTGCGCTCTGCTCCACAGTGGGCCCTGGAATATATATTTTTCATTTCAGTATCAATGACAGTGTTTTTCTAGGGCCTAGACAGAATTAGCATTTACAAAGACAATGAAAAACCAAGGAAGTCAGTCCAGTTACAGATACCACACAGCCGCAGAGCTAGAGAGATTTGGATAAGCAACAGTAATATTTATCTGCATGAAGATAGCAGAAAAACAGATGTCATAAATTATTATTATTGTTGCTGTTGTTATTGACTAGTTTCTTTGGTTGGTACTCAGCAGTAGGGGAGTGGGATTGGCAACAAGTAGGTGCTAGATAATGGGATATATGTTTGTGTTATGGGGGTGATGCATCTCCTTTTGGGAGACACTTGTTCATGGTTAGGAAGTCAGTCCTGATTGGCTGGTGTGCAATTCTAGGAAAGAGGCTCAAGCCGAGCTACTGTGCATGCATTCTCTGTCATGTAAATCAGGCCATTCAAATCATGGGTGATCAACGTTCATCCAGTCCAGCTTGGGTAGGAGGTAGTGTGGGACTGCAGCTCTGTGGTGTTAGGTTCCAGCGTTCCTTCTTGAGATGTCTGGAACTGTTGTAGATTAAGGTTGTATCCCCTTGTGTCTCAGCACTGCAGTGTATACTCTGTACAAATATATAACTGCAGCATAGTTATCCAGATGAGGGATGTTAACATTGAAACAAAACTGTTTTTCAAACTACTGTCCATATATTTTTTTTAAAAAGGTTGTTGTTTTGACAATGGATCTCTCTATGTTTTCCAGATATCTTGATATCCTCCCTCAATTTCTCATATGCCTTGGATTACAGGAATAGGCCACAATGCCTGATAATATTTATCCTTAATCTAAGACAGTTTCTCAGCCTTTGTTGACTGTCATTTATTCTGTAGAATCTCTTTCCATTTGGATTTGTTTGATGTACCTGACATTTAGATTTGGAGTATGTATCTTTTGTAGAAATATTGAAAGAGGTCTATGTGCCTTCCCTTTTGGAAACCTCAGATATCTGTTAGTACAGTGTCTGTTAACTTCTTTCTTATAAAATTCCCATGTTCCTCTTTGTAGCTAATATGTAATTTGTGAGACAATACACACAGCATATAAACTATTATTTATATGTTTATAAAAAAGTCTGATTGATAAGGTATCTCCACCTTCTTCCAATCCAACACCCCATTCTTCATTTTATTTTATTTTATTTTTTTGGTTCTGTATTTGCAATTCCAGTCATGTGGAAAAAAGAACAAAGTTAATACACAAAACAGCAACATAATAGCAGGAAAGAAATGCCTCGTTATACCTTTTCTTTGTACCTACCTTTCTTAAGGTTTTTGAAAATTCCTGGAAGCCCTCATCTTTGCCCAAATAGTTTGATTTACTCTTGAGACAGCTTCATTAGTCTCTTGCAACTAAAAGAATGTTGAAAGAGAATCGAGTGCACAATCAATTAGATACTCTCCTTCAGAGTTATTTTGGAACCATAATTCAGTATATTTTAACCCTGTGTTGCTTTACTGTATCTCTGCTGAATTGAGGAGAATGACTTCACACATTATTTTCACTATCTTATTTAAATGTAAAATAAAGTTTAATCTTATGGTGATGTATAACATTACTATGGTGGTTTGAATTAGATGTCACCCACAAACTCATGTGTTTTGAATACTTGGTCCTCAGATGATGGCAATTTGGAAGCTGGAGCCTTGCTGGAGGAGGTGTGTTGTTGGGGGTGGGCTTAGTGGTTTTAGGTTATATGGTTGTGTCAGAGCTCAGCTCACTCTCCTGCTGTAGAGGTGATGTCCAGCCTCTGTCATGCCATGTTGTCCTCTGCCATCATGAAATTTCTCCTCAAGAAGCTGCTTTTGGTTGGGTGCTTTGTCACAGCAATGAGAAGGTAACTTCAACAATTAGTAATAAAATTTCCATTTTACAAACAAGAGAGTAGAAATGGAGAGAAGTTAGGAAAATTTTATTGAACACACCAAATGGAGTAATATCCTTGACCTCTGCAAAGTTGTTAATTTTCTTTTCCACAGATAATATGTCTTATTTTATCCTTATTTTGTGCAATCATCAATTCAAAAACCATTTTTAATTATTTTTAAAGCTATTTATTGATATTTAAAAAAACTTAGTTGACATGTAACAACTGTATGTGCTTTGGGATCACAATGTGGTTCTTCAACACATACATAGCATGTGTAATGATGGGATTATGTTCATGGGCTTTATGCCTTTGAAAATTAAAAAAATAAAAAGGGAAGTCCATGGGTATAATCCTTATCTTGGAGAAACCTGACTGAATGTCAATACTCAGTGTCATACTGCACTTCTGTGTAGATAAGCCAGAGCACACTTCAGCACAGAGTGAGCCATCAGGTTTCAGAGGGCCTAGGTTCCCTGTAGCCGCCTTTCTCCAGAGCATCACAAGATAACACAGCTGCTGCCCTGAGCAGCATGGCTGAATTCTAATACTCCTTTCAACTTCACAAATAATAGAGCTGGCATGGTTTAGTCCTTGTTAAGTCCTCATCTGAAATGAGATTCTTCCCTAATGCTTTCTCTACCCAGCAAAGGAGAGAACATTTATTCAACATGCCAGTTCTTATGCCTAGGGCACTCTGTACACATTTTATTATATCATCTTTGTAATAACCTGGGGAAATTATTTTATCTCTCCTCATTGTTCTTGTGGGAAATGGACTCAGAGAAACTGATAAAGGGCAGGCTACATTCAATGTCTCTGACTCAGCATGTCCTTTGAAATCTTGCAGGCTGACTCTCAGCGACAGTCCTTTTCACTGCCTGCCATTCCCAAACATGTTCCTTATGTTAATCATGTGTAACATTGTTTTGTAAAGGCTATCAAATTAAAATGTACACTACTGTTGTAGAAATTCCTCGTGACAAACAGACAAAGCCTTAACAGCAAGAGGAGAGTGGAGTTTCATTTATTGTTATGAATTTAGGAATTTGTGCCGGCAGGCCAAGCATAGATGAGACATTGGCCACGAGCCCCGGTTACAAAGGGGTTTTAAAGTAGGGCACAGAGATGTGTACGTGACATTATGTAAATTAACAAGCACAAGGAAGCAGATGCCTACACCTAGCAACTTACACCTTTACAATGGGATCTGGAGAAGTTCAGATAATCTTCTCCAGGTATTCTTCAGCCTCATCTTTTTAAAAAATATTTTATTTATTAATGAGAGAGAGAGAGAAAGAGAGAGAGAGAGAGAGAGAGAGAGAGAGAGAGAGAGAGAGAGAGAGAGAGAGAGAGAGAAAGAAATGGGCATAGCACGAACTCCAGACACATACGCCCTCTCGTGCATCTGGCTTTATATGGGCACTGAGGAATTGAACTTGGATCCTTCAGCACTGCAGACAAATGCCTTAACTGCTAAGCCATCTCTTCAGCCCCAGCCTCATCTTTTTCCCAACTTCCTTATCGCAGTTAAAGCAAATACTTCTTTGTCTCACTGAACTTCAAAGCTCTGGTAGTTCATCATTTGTTGTCATTTGTTTTCTAGATAACAGTCATTCTGACCAGATGAGATGGAATCTCAAAGTAATTTTAATTTATATTTCCTTAATGGCAAAGGATATTAAATTAAACATTGTTTAGATATTTATAAACATTTACATTTGTCCTTTTGAGAACTCTGTTCAGTTCCATAAAACACTTTTGATTGGCTTGTTTGCTTTTTGATATTGAGTTTTTTTTTGAGTTCTTTGTATTTTTTAGATATTAATCTTTGTCAGAGGTATAGGAGGCAAAGATTTCTCCCATTCTGATGGGTGCCTTTCATTCAAATTACATTTGTTTTCTATTTTTTTAGTACAGAAGCTATTTAATTTTATGAGGCACCGTTTGTCGATTATTGTTCTTATTTCCTGAATAGAATTCTATTCAGAAAGTACTAACCTGCGGTCTTTATCTTGAAGCATTTTACCTACTTTTTCACTCTAGCAGTTTCAAAGTTTCTTGCTTCATGTTAAGGTATTTGATCCACTTGGAGTTGATTTTTGTGAGTGGTAAGATCTAGTTTCACCCCTTGGAGTTTGGATGTCAGTTTTCCCAGCATCATTTGTTGAAGAAGCTATCTTTTTCTCCAATTAGTATTCTCAGTATCTTTGTGAAAAGTCATGTGGGTGTAACTGTATGTGTTTATATCTGGATTTCCTATTCTATTTCATTGAATTTTATGTCTACTTTTGTGCAGTGTCATACTGTTTTTGTTACCATGGCTCTGCACTATCACTTGACATCAGGTATGGCCTCATTTATCCCCCCTCAGGATTGCTTTGGCTATGTGTAGTCCTTTGTGCTTACATATAAATTTTAAGATTTTTTTTTCTAGGTCTATGAAGTAAAGAATGGCATTGATATTTTGATGAAGATTGCGTTGCATTTGTAGATTGCTTTTTGTAGGATAGCTATTTTCACAATATTAATTCACTTAGTCCATAAGCATGGACAATCTTTCCATCTTCTAGTGTCTTTTAAAATTTCTTTCTTCAGTGATATAGTTTTCTATTTAAATATGTTTATTTATTTATTTGGGGAGAGAGAAAGAGAGAGGGAAAGAGATAGAGGGAGAGAGAGAGCGAGAGAGAGAGAGAGAGAGAGAGAGAGAGAGAGAGAGAGCTGGCACAACAGGACCTCCTGATGCTGTAGACAAACTCCAGATGCATATACCACTTTGTGCATCTACTTTTTACTTTTTCATGGGCAATGGGGAATTAAACTCAAGCTATCAGGCTTTGCAAACAAGTGTCTTTAAATGCTGAGCCATATTTACAGTCCACTAAAAAATTTTCATTAAAGAGGTCTTTCACTTCCTTGGTTAGGTTTATTGAAAGACATTTTATTTTTGAAGCAACTGTGAATGGGATTGTTTCCCTGATTTTTCCTCAGTATGTTTATTAGTATATATGAAGGCTACTGATTTCTTTTATTTATTTATTTAATTTTTTTAGTGCTGAAATCCAACTTTTAAGTCCTTAAGCCTTTGCATTTAATCACTGTAATACAACAGAAATATACCATTACAATTGACCAGCCTATCAAAATGATATCATTTATTTGAAAAGTACGAAAACCATATGATTGATTAGGTTGCATTAGAAGGATTTTAAAATGCTGGAAAATTGCCTTGGGCACTTGAGGTAGTAAGTGTCTGCCTCCAAAGAAGCAAGGTAAGACACAATCAATTCAAATTAGTGCAATATATTAAATATATTTATTCACTTTATCACTCACTTCCATCTGATATCTTTATTTGATTGTGTCATTTTTTATTGTTTCTTTTTTCCTTATTATCCATAATTAGATACATTGAATGAGCAAATAATATGTTGGTGTCCCCAGTTTCCCGATTTCCCTTTTCCCTGTCCCCAATCAGCTGGATATCCTCCTCCGTGGGCAGGCTGGATCAGTCCATGGGGTAGGGGATTATGGATAGCCTAGAAGTCAACCAGGTTCCACCCCACTTTGTATGTTGTTACTGAGGGGGAGGCGATGTCTCTGGATATTCTCCCCCACCATGGCTCTTACAATCTTTCCACCCCCTCTTCCGCTCAGTTCCCTGAGTTGTGGTGGGTGAGTATTAAGGCTACTTTATTGTTGAGGTCTTAGGGGGTCTCTGTACTGCTTTAGGTTGTTTTGAAATCATTGGTGTCTGTCTGTATGGAGCAGGTGTGTCACTGGGGGTGAATCTTGAGTCCAACCCTAGGTGTGTTTGGAGTCAGCTTGCTGGTGTTGGCTGTTGTCTCTCTTCTATGGATGTATGATGAAGTGAGCCAGTTTCTTCTGTCATGATGAAACTTCCCCTGGAATCTGTAAGACTGAAGTAAATGATTTTCTCCCATAAATTGCTTCTAAGGTCAGGTGTTTGTCTCAGCAATGAGAAGGTAACTGTAACACTACTTTTGTCTTCCCAATTGACTGGGGAAACCATTATGCACTGACATTTACATAATATGGGGCAAACAAAGCCAGAGCAAAGATGATGTAGTTTCCACTTTACCTATGAAGAACTTGACAGAGAATGGGGTCATTTGCATGGGATTTTAAAAAATATTTTATTTATTCATTTTCAAGCAGAGAGATACAGAGATAGATAGATAGATAGATAGATAGATAGATAGATAGAGAGAGAGAGAGAGAGAGAGAGAGAGCGCACGCACCAGGGCCACCACCTTGTGGGTCTGGCTTATGTGGGTCCTGGGGAATAGAACCCAGGGCCTTAGGCACTGGAGGCAAGTGCCTTAACCGCTGAGCCATCTCACCAGCCCTTGCATGGGATTTTGATGCTGAAAAATAAAATAATGATTTTACAAGGCCTAAAATGAATTTGAATTTGAAGGCATATGTAAAACCGCTAAATCTGGTGTGACCTCAGGCAGAACTTGGTCTTTTCAGTAAAGTAGTTTCCTGCAGGCAAGTGCCTGGGCTTACAGGGGTGATGTGTAAATGGGGAGAGTCCAGGGAAATCAGTTTCACTCATATATGAACATGGTAAGGGCACTAAAATTTCTCATATGGGGAGCAGTGTGGTCCAGTCATGATCACCTGATCCTGTAAAGCTGCAGAAGGAAGGCATACTGTATCAATATGAATTACCTTTAGAGTCTAAGGCTGTTGCTGTTGTGTTCATTTATATTGGCTTCTTCTTTCTCTCTTCTCGTCCCCTCTCTTCTTATCTCTTTCCTCCTTTTCTTTTCTTGCCACATAGCCAAGGCTATTCTTGAATTTGTTATGCAGCCCAGGATGGTTTTGAACTAGTGATCTTCCTGGCTCAGCCTACCCAGTTCTGAAATTGTAGTCATGTTGCACTACATCCCTTACATTGCTGAACTTGAAACAGTTCACACCTGATTTAGGTTGATAACCTATCCCTACCATGTGCTGCCCACCATCTCCCTACATTCTACCTTCAACTCCTGATTCTTAAGATGATGCTTATTGCTAAGTATTGTGACTTGGGACATCTACCATATCATTCCAGATTAAATGGAAGAATTTGGAGCCTCCTTAAGAGTTAGCAAAAATCACCAGATACCAGTAGCTACCCTACACATGGAGCTGAATCCCTCACCTGGTTCACTTTGCATCTGTACAGCTTTTCTTTCATTTTTTAAGTGCAAGCTATCCACCAGAGATCTTCCTCAGGAATCATCTTTAACTTCTCTGTGTCATTAGGATGTTTCCTTTTGAATACCTGCTTATTGAATGTTGCTCATACTGCTTATACAGATTGTCTGCTTCCTCAAATCCTTTCTTTCTCTGCCCTTGTGAGTCAGAGTCAGGCACGAGGCTCATAACATTCTGTTCTTATCTACAGTGTTTTTCATCAACCTTCCCATGCAGAGCAGTCATTCATTTTCACTATGTTCGACACCACGTGCACCTGTCTACCTGACCCAGCACATCCTGTGACCTGAACTCTTCAGGACCTTGCTTCACACCTTCCAACTTGTTTACACTCAGACTTTCATGTTTTTAGATGCTCATGCCTGAAGCAGAACACTTGGCTTTTAGCCTTTACCACCTGCAGGGCAGTTTCTTCTCCCAATTCTCATCTGTGCAGCTGGTATCATCAGCATTTAAGCCATTCAATTTAAATCCCCCACAGCCTGGTGAAACTAGCTCTGAGCCCCCCCCCATTCCTACTCATCCATCAAAGTCATCTTTCCTCAGCCATGCTCTTCTTGTTGGCAGCTCCTGCTTCAGTGTCTTTCAAGTACTCCACCTAGGCTCTCTTCCAGAAAGCATGGAATGTGAGACCCTGCCTTCCACACACATGCTCCCAACTGCATGCAGCACAATGTCTTTTGAAATACAGGCACTCAACAAAGATTTGTGCAATCCAAGAATTCAAGTAACACAAATGTGATTCATAGCTTTCTTAATTTAAGCTGTAGACTGTTAGGATTAGTTAGTAGATAGAAAAAGAAACTTGGTATCATGAAAGCTAATAGTTATCAGTAATGCTTATAGAGTGTGAAGAATGATAAAAATTGTAACTTGACATTTTATTTCTATGGTAATTTGTTCTGTTTTTTATCTTTTGAAGTAGAGACTTATGTAGCACAGGTTATCTTTGAACTTGTTTAAGTAGCCAAAGATGACTTTGAACTCTTTTAAAAAATATTTTTATTTTTAAAAAAGAGAGACAGACAGACAGACAGAGAAAATGGGCATGCCAGGACCTTTAGCACACAAACTCCAGACACATGTGCCAACTTGTACATCTGGCTTTATGTGGATACTGAGGAATTATAACTGGGTTATTAATCTTTGCAGCCAAGCACCTTAACCGTTGAGCCCTCTCTCCAGTCCTGACTTTGAATCTTATTCTCCAGCTTCAACCTCCCACGTGTTGGGATTATATGTATGTGCCATCATGTCCAGCTTCAATGGGAATGTTTTTCACCAGTGCATCATAGTGAGCCCAGTGAAACTTCCTTATTTCCAAGATGTCTGACCTCCAAAAGGAACCTTTTTCATGCTGTTAGCTTTCTGGTACTGTGGCAGAATCCCTGAGATAATCAGCTTTTAGGCAGAAAGGCTCTTGCTTTCAGAAGTTTTTGTCCATGGTGGTTAGTCCTGTTGCCTTGGGCCTGGGGTGGTACATGACATCATGAAAAGAATGCATGGTGGGGGAGCCCTGTTCACCTTATGGGGACCAAGAGGTAAATAAAGAGATAGGCAAGTGCCAGGGTCCCAATATCTCATTACAGGAGTACTCCTAATAACATGAATTTTCCCCAGTAGTCCTACGGGTTCCCCCATCTCTCAAAAGCAGCATAGGTTGGGGCCAAGAGTTCAAAATCTTTGATCTTAGGGATATTCAAGATCCAAACCCCAAACATACTGCATATGATTTTTCTTTGATGGCATCACATTACACAGAGTGGCATCATCTTGACATTATCAGTAATGGAATTTATTTTTGGACTCTTTACTGCATCATATGAGTGATGTACATTCAAAAGAGACAGAATAGTCCATGTTATCAGACAACTGATTTTGGTCAGAGCTCCCAGGATCTACTCTAATACATGTAAGTGTAGAGGGACATATTAAAGCATAAGTGTGTGTGAGGGGGACCAAGAACCAGGTGAGGATGCTGGACTCAAGAAAGTGTGTAGAAAGGAGCATATACTACTTCAGGCTAGGAGAAGTCCTCCTATAGGGCAATCTGGCAGAAGCTAAATGCAAGCCCTGTGGCTTTTCACTTGGTATCAGATTCTAGAACCTCAGTCACAGCTGCCCACCATGCTAGATGGAGGAAGAATCTTCCTTTGAGTCTGTTCCCTTCTTTCCCACTTCTGCTATTAGGTTGCCCACTGTGCAGTATCCTGTGGAAGCAGATTTCATGTAGCTTTAGTCGATGAAGTTAGGAAGGCAGTAGGTGGTGGGTGGAACAGATGAGCCAGTCTCTGCCATCAGCAGATAGGACATATAAAGTAGCAGTAAACAGCAGGTGGTTTTTAAGTGGTTGTTAAAGAAAGAGCTGCAGAACTGTACACTGACAGATACTTAATGAGCCTGCAGTGGTCAGACATGTCCAATAGAAACATGTGATTTCATGTGTGTAGTAGACATATTGAAAAATAAGAAACAGGTAAAAAAATTTTTACCATTATAATATATTTAGCCTAGTATGCCCCAAATGTTAACATTTTTAACATGAGATCAATATAAAAATTAATTAACTTAGATTTCTTCATTTTTTTCATGTTAAGTTCAAGGCTTGGCTATATATTTTCTTTTTATATTACTGGTAAGTTCAGGATGCTTCCTGGCCTGGTGGGGCTCAAGAACACTAACCCTGAATAGTAAGCTCTATATGAAGCATGCTGGAGAATTCAAAGAAAGGAAATCAGTGGGCTCCAGGTAGGAGAGCAGAATGGTCAGGGAAAGTAGCATTTGCAGTGTGTATGAAATCATTTGAGAACTTTACAGGAGTTTAAAAGTGGAAACAGATCAAGCATGTGGCAGATATGCCTTGAATCCCAGCACTCAGAATTTGTTGGTGATTTATTTTTGTTTTCTGAAGGCCCCCTATGGGCCACTTTACCAGAGTCATGTGCAGCTGAGAGCAGTGGGGATCTCCACTTAATATACAGCAGCATCTTGTTTATGCCTCGCTGTACAAGACAAGGACTTGTGATCCTGGGTGAGGCTTTCTGGTCAAGGATTGATGCTTGTGTGTGTGTGTGTGTGTGTGTGTGTGTGTGTGTGTGTGTGTGTGTGTGTGTGTGATTGAAGCTCATGGAGGCCCTGAACTCACAGCACATCCCTGTCCAAGGGCATGTTCTTAGGTGCTGAGTGGTGGCTCCTACATGGAGCAGGTGGGCAGAGCTAAGACTGATTCTTTCTTGTTGCTGGTTAGTTTCTTGAACATGGAAGTGTCGGAAGGGTAGGGCCCAGTCTCCTCTGTGGACCAGGTGGGCAGAGTCAGGATTATACCTTCTGTACTCTGACTATTCTCTTCCACAGACTAGGTAGATGGAATTGTATTTGAATCCTCCATGAGCTTGCTTGTCTCTCCCACTCAAACATGGTAAGCAGATTGGACCTGTGACCTCTGGGTTCTTGCTGGCCTTTGCTGTTATGGGACTTGTGGGGCAGAGCTGTGTCAATACCCTTAAAGTTCTAGCAAAACTTTCCTATGTGGGTCAGGTGAGTGGAATTCGAACCCATTCCCTCCATGCTCTGCCTATTCTGTCCTGCATGGACCTGGTAGGCAGAGTTGTACCTGTGCTCTCAGTGTGCTTGCTGGTCTCTTCTGTGGGGATGGGGTTGGCAGAGAGGAAACCTATTTCCTCTGGGTGTTAGCTATGCTCTCCTGAGGATAATAGATGGGCAGAATTGTACCAACACCTTCCTAGCACTGATTTCTCCTGCTGTGTTTTTTTTAAAGGTAGGATCTTACTCTGTAGTCCAGGCTGGCTTAAACTCACAGCAATCATACTTCAGTCTCCCACATTTTGGGGTGATAGGTGCAAGCCGCCATGCCTGGTTATGTTTTCTCCCTTACTGCCTGATTTTCCATTAAAGGATATCTGGGCTGTGTCCAGGACTTGGCTGTATCAAACAAAGCTTCCACAAGTATATACATACAGATCTTTGATTAAACACATTTCCATTTCTATGGGCTAAATATCTATGATATGTAAATATCTATGAGTACATACTTGGCTGTGGCTTGTTTAGCTATAAATATAACATGAAGGTGGACTCCAAAGTGGCTATACTCAACTTTTCCACCAGGCATATACTACGGCTAGCCTGAATTCTCTACATCCTCATCAGCATTCAGAGTTGTCAGTATTATTTATTTTAACTATTCTCTATGTTGTGGAGTGATCTTCACTGAAGCTTTAATTTGCATTTCTCTAATGACTAAAGATATTGAACACATTTTCATATGATTATTTGCCATCTGCATATTTTCTTCAGTGAAATTCATCTTCATGTCTTTCACCTACTTGTAAATCGCATTATTTCTTTATTTT
Organism: Zapus hudsonius; assembly: GCA_004024765.1. Lineage (NCBI taxonomy): Eukaryota > Metazoa > Chordata > Mammalia > Rodentia > Dipodidae > Zapus > Zapus hudsonius. The sequence continues at coordinate 17,039 of PVHP010003398.1, forward strand.
ACCGTTATTCTGAGAGTTCTCTACATACTCCAGATGTTTGTCCTTACTTTCTCCCCATTTGTATAAACTTGTCTGCTATTGCTCTTCTTTTTATTTACTTATTTGTATGTGTGTGTGTGTGGGGGGGTGGAAGTCAGGGCCACTTGCCATTTCACAACTTTTTGTGTCTGGCTTATGTGGGTGGGTTGGGATTTGAAACCCCACCAATAAGCTTTGTAAGTAGGCACCTTTAACTGCTCACCCGTCTTCCCAGACCTCTAAACTTGTCTTTTCATTATCTTTCACACAGAAAAAATTTGATAAATTTTGATGATTTCCAATTTATTTATTTTCTTTTTAAAGATCAATATTTATGTTCATGTTCAAGAAATCTTTATCTAACACTAGATCCCAAGACTTTGCAACTTTTCTTTTAAATGTTTTAGCCACCCCACCACCTGACATGAGCTGATATCACCCCCACCCCTATTTTGTGTGGAAAGGCAGGTTTGGTCAAGCTCTCTACTTTTCACCACTCTACCCTTCCACCTGGGGTGAATCCACACCATATCAAGTGTCTTTGTCCTCTGAGCCATCTCTCCAGTCTTGTTTTTGTTTTTTTTTGAGACAGAGTCTCATGTATCCCAGGATAGCATCAAACTTTCTTGCAGCCCAAAGTAGACCTTGAACTTTTGCTTCTTTTTCCTCACTTCTCAAGAGCTGGGATTACAGACATGTGCCACCATAACGCAGTTTATACATACAGTGCTGGGGAAAGAACTCAGGACTTCATGCATACTGGGCAAACATTCTAACAACTGAGCTATATCTCTACCCCATGTTGATTATATTGTAATGTTTACAGTGGTCATGTTTTGAGTTATAAAGCTCTTTTTATGTCTAGAGTAGACTTTCTATAATGAATTTTTATGAGTGAAATAGTGATAAGAGCTAAAGTTGGGACCTACATGGGATTTCTGTTCCCTCAGTCCCTCCACCTGGTACTCACACCAAAATCTATAAAAGCTGCTGAATTAGTCAGCTTTGCCACTGTGTAAAAATATCTGAAAAAATCTTAACAGGAAGAAAGAGTACTGAAAGCAGTCTACAGGGTCCATGCAATAATCATCAAAATCCCAATGATATCCTTCTTAGAATTATAAAAAAATCCTAAAATTCATATCAAAGTATAAAAGGTCCCCCAATAGCTAAAGTCATCCTTACCAGAAAGCAATACTGGAGGTGGTCTGATCTGAAATTATGTTATACCATACTAACAAAACAAATAAAATAATATGGTACTACTGTAGACATGTAGGCCACTGAAATAGAAAAGAGGATCCATGATTCAGAAGTTAATCCACCAGTCATGGTTACCTAATTATTTTAAAAATAAAATATTTAACATGTATGTTATGGAAATATTAAAATTATACATTTATAAAACAAATTGTGGGAATAGCTTGATTTCCTGTTCAGTAATAGCAGATTGATAGCTTGAAATCAAACATGGGAGAAGCACTAGTGTTGAAGATTAGGGATTCTTTCTTGCATAGAATAAGAATTTCATGAAGGGATTCAGCATCACTTTCTTTGGTGATAATCCTCATGGAATGATTGAATACTTAATGATGTCGAAGGCAATAGCAGCAGCTAATGTTTGTAGAATTATCACTTTCTGTTAGCACTGTGCTAACCATTTTCCTATGTTAATTTATTGAATTCTTTCACCAGCCAAATGAGATAATGTACTTCTATTATCACTATTAACAGTATCTAAACTGAGACAATGAACACAAAATATACCCAAATCACACAGTTGACCTTTTGGGGCACTCTTAACCACTGTGTTACACTATATTGCCTATGTTTTAAGTCTATTTGCCATAAATTTAATGTTTCAAGAACACACCTAAAATATAAAGAATGAAGCTAGGCTTGCTGCTATACATCTGTAATTCCAGCATTTCTGGAGGCGGAGGCAGGAGGATCAGAAGTTCAAGGCTAGCCTTGGCTACATAGTGGGCTTGAGGCTACTTTGGGCTTTCAGACTCTGTTTCAGAAAATCAAAAATAAAACAGAGAAGACCAAAACCCAAACCAAATAAATCATAATGTATGGCATTTATGTTCTCTTTTTCTGTTTATATATTTCTCAAATGCTACTAGAAATTCCACTTGTCATCTGTGGCTCTGAAATAAGTAGTATTTTTGGAACAGAAATCATAGCATGTAGACTAAATGGTGTTCTCATTTAGAATCAAAATCTAGAATATCCAGAGACATTGCCTCCCTGAACAATACACAAATAAAAACCTGGCTACTTCTTGTACAATTCATAACCCTCTACCCCATGGTCTGTCCAGCAATCCCACTGAGGAAGGCCCCAGGGGGTTGGGGATAAGGGGGAGGGAAATGGAGGTACCACCTTAAGACTTGCTCACATATTGTATCTAATTATTATCAATAAGCAACCTATTTATTAAATATAAAATTAAATTTATTAAATATAAAAATATTTTATCTTCCTCAAACAGAAAGTCAGACATCTTTGCTATGGTACCATTTAAAATTAAATATAAGGGGCTGGAGAGATGGCCCAGAGGTTAAGGCACTTGCCTGCAAAGCCTAACTGACCTGGGTTTGATTCCCCAGAACCCAAGTAAAGCCAGATACACAGAAAGGCCCATGCATCTCAAGTTCCTTTGCAGTGGCTGGAGGCCTGCAGCATCCATTCTCTCTGTCTGTCTCTCTATCTCTCTGGTTGTAAACAAATAATTAAAAATTATAAAATTAGACATAAAGCATACATTAAAAACTAACCATTTAAATCATTTGTGTCTACCTGACATTGATTTAATTCACTTAATATGATTAGCTTTGGTTGTATCATGTTCCTACAAATGACATAACTTCATTCTTTTTTCAATTAATATATTTGTTGTCAACAATTAGATACATTGTATGAGCAAGTCTTGTGATGGTACCCCATTTTCCTCTGGGGGCTCTCCTCATTGGGCTTGCTGGACCGGACCATCAGTTAAGGGATTATGTATTATACAAGAGGTAGCCAATATATATATATATATTTTTTTTGTTTGTGTGTTGCTTCTTAGGAGGGCAATGGTGCCGGGTATTCTCCCCACCATGGCTCTTAGAATTTTTCTGCCCCTTTTTCATGGTGGGTAAGTTTTAAGTCTGCTTTACTGTTGTGGTCTTAAGAGTCTCTGGATTTCTTCTTTGGATTATGTTGGGTATCCTCAGTATCTGTCTCCATTATTTTTACACAAGTTATCTGACATGCTGTGGAGGTAGCTCTCTTGTTCATATCACCACTTCCTCAAAGGTTTCATCTGGGCTCTATATCATAATTTAGGCATCATCTCAGGTCCTGTTGGTGGAATTGGATTGTCCATGGTTCTCACTGCCTTCTGAAACATATAAACAGAATCTCCAATGGAAAGCGAGATCAGTATATGTTAGATGAGACAAACATTGTTAATTTGGCAAGATTTTAATGGATGACACCTCTCTGTAGATCTCTGGTTAGTGAGGGTTTCCTCCTGGAGCCCATGTTCTTGGTCCCATAAGAGTTTACCATGGATCCCAGTTCCAGTTAAGGGTTCCTTGCCACTGAGTGGATCTCTTAGCCAATTATCAAACCATTGATTACCCACCTAGGTTTAGCACCACTACTATACAGATGAGCACTTCTTGGCTTGCTGGTCTCTACCATATAGAGGTGTCTTCATCATTCTCGTAGCATCATTCAGTGGTGTATATCATCGACCTCTACTTTCTCATAAAATCATTGGCCAATTTCCCCTAGTTCATGTAGTTCATGTAACACCTTTCAGCACTCCACATGCTACCATCTGGGGGCTGGATACCATTCTGAGTCAAGCAGTGTCTCTCGATGTTGTATCTTCAGCAATAGGGTCTTACCTTTTGCCTGGAGTATTCAAGAGCATTGATATAAGCCTATCTTGTTTTAGGCAGTTAGGGTTATAGAAAAAAGACAAAGGTGAGGCAACTATGATCAAAATACATTTTTACATATATAAAAATTGTTAAAAATAGAGGAGGGACTAGCTGGAAAGGGACTCAGTGGAGGGAGCATACAAGAGAGGGAAAGGACAGTGGTAAGAGAGGACTATGATTATGGTATATTGTGTATATGGATGTTGTCAATCAAAGGTTAAAGTCTATTTTTTAAATTTAAAGAAAAAGAAAAAAATGAGTATAGAGAGAGGGTACCTTTTTCTTGATCCTCACTGTAGACTAATGGTCTAAATGCAATGGTAGCTCTGGATTTATTCTATCCAGCCTTGGTTTATGTTGCTGTATGTTCTTTCATTCCCAGTTTCTTCAGTTTTTTTTTTGTTTTTTTTTTTACCATGAAGTGTTGTTGGGCCATGTCAAAGGCCTTTGCTTTTGCTTGTTCTTTCTTTCTTTCTTTCTTTCTTTCTTTCTTTCTTTCTTTCTTTCTTTCTCTTTCTTTTGAGTAGGGTTTTGCTCTAGCTCAGGCTGAACTGAAATTCACTATGTATTCTCGGGCTAGCCTCAAACTCATAACAATCCTCCTACCTCTGCCTCCCCAGTGCTGGGATTAAAGGTTTGAGACACAAGGCCCGGCTTCAATGGCCTTTTCTGCATCTATTGAACTGATCATGTAATTTCTGTTTTTAACAATATTTAAGTATGTATTATATTTATTGATTTGTGTATGTTGAATCATTCTGGCAACCCTAGAACGAAGCTAAGTTGGTCATGGTGAATGATCTTTTAATATGTATTTGAATTGAAAGTTTTTACAACTATATTCACAATGGAGATTGGTAAATATTTTTCCTCTTTTATTTTATTATTATGTATCTAATCTGGTTTTGGTTTTGTGGTAATTCTGGTTTCATAAAATGAGTTTGATGGTATTCCTTCCATATGTATTTTCTGGAGAACATTGAGGCATATTGATGTTAAAGTTCTCCAAAGGTCTGTTAAAATTATGCAGTGCATCCACCTTGCCTAAGCTTTTAAGTCTTTGAATGACTGCTTCAATCCCATTGCTTGTTACCAACTTGTTTGTGTCCTGTTTTAATTTTGTCCAGTTATATGTGTCTAGAAATTTATTCATTTCTAGAATTTCCAACTTATTAAATATAGGCTTTCAACTGTGCCCTAATCATCCTCTGAATTCACTGATATTTGTTGTGATGTTTCCCTTTTCATCCCTAATTTTGTAAATTTGGATAATGTAGCAGTTACCTTTCTGTTGCTGGGACAGGCATCCAATCAGAAGCACCTGCTAGAAGGAAAGGGCTTATTATAGCTTATAGTATTAAGGAAAAGTTTTATCACAGCAGGGAAAGCATAACAGAGCAGACATCTAGGGTGTCACATCTTGTCACAGTAGCAGAAAGGAACTAGTCTGATGGAACTAACCTAGCACTGGAAAGAAGATTGGACTGAAAGCCCAAGGCCCACCTCAGTGGCACACTTCCCCCAGGGCTCCATCTCCCAGGCTTCACAATCTTCCCCAATTACTTACAGCTGGAGAACAAGCATTTAAAACACATGAGCCTATAAGGGAGGAGGACATTTCATTCAAATTACCCCAGGTATTTTCTCTTGCTTTTTGTCAATTTGGTTAAGAGTTTGCTAATCATGCTTATTGTTCTGAAGAATTAACTGTTCAATTGCTTCTTATATTTTTCTTTTCATTTCCATTCCATTAATTTTTGCTCTAATCTTATTATTTTTTCCCCATCTACTTGTATGGAGTTTGGCTTCTTTGGCTATATAATAAACAGGGACAGAGTGACAATAAATGAGGTAATGTTTTTAGACCTTAGTCAAGCTCATAAAATGATGACACAGTAGCCAGAAGTTGTGGTGGAAAAGCTGCACTGTCAACTTGACTAGACTTAGATCACTGTGGGCATACTCCTCTTGGTGTGTCTGTGTTTCCAGAAAGTTTGAACTGAGGAGGGAAGACCTACTCTGAACATGGACAGCACCATCCCACAGGCTGCAGTCTTGAACTGAAGAAGAAGAAGCATGTGAGCTGAGCACCAGCATTTTCTCTCTCTACTTTCTGATGGTGACACATGAGTGTCATCTTGTGTAGGCAGTGCTAGCCACTGTAAGGTCATGAATGCAACAGCTACTTTGTGTCTAGAATGCAACATTCCAAAGAGCTCTATCCCATCCTCTGGCTCTTACACTCTTTGGCCCAACTCTTCTGCAGGGTCCCTAAGCCTTGCAGGATGTGATAGAGATGTCTCATTTAGTGTAAAACATTCCTCGTTACTTCTCAGCACTTTGATGAGTTTTGAATGCCTCTGTAGTCACTGCTGTTTGAAATGAGATTTTCTAGCCAAGAGTGGTGAAAGTAGCTTTAATATAGGGGCATTACCACAAATATTTAAAAAGTAATTTGATGGGCACAATGTATCCATTTAACTAAACAACCTTGGTAGCTTTGCCCCAGGGTTTATTACCTTCTACCAGAGGCTTTTGACAAGATTTTCAGGGTTAGGCATAAATTCCTCCTGTGAAGTAAGCCTCAAATCCAATCAGAGAGCAGTTGGTTGCTCCCATAACAGACATGCAACCATTTTCCTAGTTGTCATATTTTGCCTGGCTGGTCCACCATGTCACTTGCAAGGTCCACTGCTAGTTAAGAGAGCTGATGACTTTTGTTCCTTGAGCAGGCTGTATAGCACTTTCTAGAACCATGACAGCTAGTCTACAGGGAGTATCGAAAATTTTAATGTTGTTTTAAGAAATTTGGATTTTGGTTATATCAACTAGAAAAGTAGCCAAATTGTCTTAGAGCAGAATTTAATATTTTTTAATGTCATTATGCACTTCAACAACCTAACACATTTCATAGTGCTTATAACAATGTTTAAGTAAATAAAGTGACAGATATAGAATTATATGGTGAATAAATTTCAATGAAAATAGTTTTCAATGCTAAAAATATGTGAGAAGGTAACATATGTGCTTCATCATCAAAACATAAAATAAGGTTAATTATCTACTATATTTCAAATAAATATTATCCAAGTTAGAATTATATTTCAATGTACCACAATGCATAAGCAATTTTAGAGATAACAATGAATTCGTTATGAGAATGCATGTGATTTCTGTTGCTAGCAAAGCCTCCGCTAATGAAGTATCATTGTCATGGTTTGATCCAAGTGTCCCCTACAAATAAATGAATGTGTTCTGAATGATTATGAAAGTTTTGGGTAAGAACCTCGTTGGAGCTGTGTTGTTGGGGGCAGGCTTGTGGGTGTTATAAGCCAGCTTCCCTTTGCCAGTGTTTGGCACACCTTCCTGCCACTGTTTGCAGTACTGTGGCAGAGGTGATGTCCACCCCCCGCTTATGCCATCGTTTTCCCTGCCATGATGGAGTCTCCCCTTAAGTCTGTAAGCCTAATAAACCCATCCCTCCCAAACAGCTTTGGTTGGGTTCTTTCTATGCAGCAACAGAGAAAGGTTGACTACAACAATCACTGTGACTTGCAGCCTATATTTGTAACTGAAGAGCATGCTATATCTTAATTACAGGTTAGTGAAAATAGTGTTTTCTGTTTCTTTCCCATCAAATTTATGACTGTAGATCTCATGTAAAGTGAGCTATTGTTGGTTCAGCTTTCCGTGTCTCAGGTTAAACATTGGTTCAGCTTTGTGTGCCTTGGGTTAAACATTCTGTTCTGAGGGAAATTTGCTTTGATATGTCATGGCTCATTATGTCTAAGGAACAACAAAGATCTAGCTCTGACTTATATCTGCCACACAGGCACCCCAACAGTGACTTGATTGCTTTGCAAATTGGAGAACTGAGAAACATAGAAAGTGAAGAGAATATAATGTCATCATTTATCAGGATACAAGCAGGTTTATTTTTGAGGTACAGCAAAGTGACAAATAAATATGAAATTCTTTATGAATATTTTTTGTAATTTTGTTAGGTGTTCTTTATTTTAAACATTTCAGATTTTAAGAGAACAAAAGGTTAGAACTACAGGAGTCAAAAATCAGCAGTTAAGCACGTAATCTATGACAGAACTAAAATCAACTCGTCAATTTTGCCTCTTAAAGCAGGCATGGTGCTCATAGAGAGAAGGTAGAGTACTCTGAAACACAGGCAGGGCGAATAAATCACCCAATAATTCACAGTAAGTTGCCTTCCCTAGCTGTTGCCTGGACATAACAATTGTAAATTGATGATGATTAGCCCCTGATGACCCAGAAGAATAAATCAAGCAAGTTTAAATTTAATGAAAAGTAAATCAAGCAAGTTTAGCAAATGGGACATTAGGCTTGATCTTAAAAGATTGGTTACTTGTTTAAGGCATCGATTCTTGGGTTCTTTTTACATCATTCTTGGAGTAACTCCTAATTGAGTCTACCAGAGTTAAAGTTTTTTAGAAGTTTGTGGTTTGTTCATATATGTATTTGCTATTTATATTGTTTAAAGTTTTTATGATGAGGGGATTTTTTTTTTTACTGCTGTGGGGCTTTTATGATCCATGAATATGTTTAGAAGTAAGCATTTCAGCTGTGGAGTATTTGTTTCTCAAGATTTAGTTGGATTCTCTTTGCTTGTCAGTATTGATTAAATATTTAATTTGCCTAGACACTGTTCTTGATATTTTACAGATAATTTACTGGTGTGACCCCCTCCGTAACAACAATATTATTATTCTATTTTTCTAAGACGGAAATCGAGGCAAGTAATAGTTCCTTGACTTGCTCCACATAGCTGCTAAGAGAAAGACCTGGTTTCATGTCCATATGACCACAGGTACTCTATGTCTCTTTGTCTTTGCCTCTGCCCCTCTCTGGAAGGGGTCTCTATGTTGTCCAGGCTGCTCCTGAACTTCTAGTCTCAAGAGATACCTATAATCCCAGCACAGGGGAGGCAGGAGTAAGTGCCACTGTGCTCACCTCCAGTGTGCTCTCCCATATTTAAATGGGAAAACCTAGTTTCCAAGCTTTTCTTGCTGTGAATTTCTCCCTTTTTTTCTTTTTTCCTTAGTCATTTTGGGCAGTGTTGGGGATTGAACCCAGGGCCTCATATATGCTAGGCAGTCATTCCATCACTGAGTCCTACCCTTATGATTTTGTATAATAACAAGTAAGGAAATTGATAAACACTTAATTTTTTTCCTGGAAAACTCCAAAGAAAATTAAGATTGGAGTTTGTTGTAGTCAGCTTTGTAGTTGCTGCGCAGAAAGAACCCAAGCAAAAGTGGCTTGTGGAGGAATGGGTTTATTAGGCTTACAGACTCAAGGGGAGACTCCATCCTGGCAGGGAAAATGATGGCATGAGCAGAGGGGTGGGCATCACCTCTGCCACAGCACTAGAAACAGCGGCAGGAAGGTGTGCCAAACACTGTCAAGGGGAAGCTGGTTTATAACCCCCAAAAGCCCACCTCCAACAACACAGCTCTGAGTTTGTAAAATCCAAACTGCCACCAGCTGAGGATTGATCATTCAGAACACATTCATTCATTTGTGGGGGACACCTGGATCAAACCATGACAGAGTTATAGATTATGGATACATGAATCTAAAAAGTGATACATGTGTAAATTACATGTGGACATGATTGTTTTATTTTCAATCCAAACTTTTACTACCAAAAAGTCACAATCAATGTGTCAGAGGCTACCTTTTTTGGCACACCTTCCTGCTGCTACTTACAGTGCTGTGGTGGAGATGATGCCCACCCCTCTGCTCATGCGATCATTTTCCCTGCCATCATGGAGCTTCCCCTCAAGTCCATTAGCCAAAATAAACTCATTCCTCCACAAGCTTCTTTTGGTTGAGTTCTTTGTTGCAGCAATGAGAAAGCTGTCTACAATAGATTAAATTAACCTGTCTATTATTGCTGCAATAAACAACCCAACCAGAAGATGCTTGTGATGGAATGGGTATATTTCAACAGTGCCCCCAGCCCTCACAAACTAATAATTATACATGATGTAATATACTATTCATTCAGCTCAACTCTGTAAATCCCCACGGTTTTTCTTTCAACTGAGGCATAATACCAAAAAGCAAACCCATAATGGCACAGAACATTCACACTGAAAAAGATAGCATTGGGCATGGGAAAAACAGATTGAACCAATACAGGATTTAAAACAAGCAGGACAACATCAAACTCTAACTCTACGTCTGATAATTCTAACCAGTAACAAGTCTTTTGGAGATCCAATTCTGCCCCTCCAGCTCAGCTACTCCCAGTCTGGGAGGCCTCCAGGCAGGCAATCCAACACACCTGCTTCATACTGCCCACAGGCAAAAACTGTGCTGCAAATCCAATGATCTTCTCTTCCTGCATTTGTTATATTCCATAGTGGTTGATCCAGGTTAATCCGGGGGAACAAAGCATTCAGGCCCCTTACTTCAAAAGAGTCTGCATTCTTTCTCCTGTCCCAATGCAGACCAGCTGGCCCAATTTCAATGGTTGTAATCTCTCAAACAATTACAGCTGAATGTGTGGCAGTTTCGGCCCAATGACTTTTTTTTTTTTTCTTTCTGTGCCATCTCCATCTGCTCACAGCAGTCTATTTCTACATAAAACAACCCTGCACAGTTTTCAGGATACAGGCAGGCAGAACGCAGCAAGCCTCTCATGCAAATTGCTTCTGGCACAGTCCTGACAAAGTTCTTTGTCACCCTCAAACACCAAACTTCATAGTCCATAGTTCTTACTGCATTCAGATCTTTCAACTATGATGAGAATGGTCCATCAAGCTGTACTTAATGGCACTGCAAGGCATCTCTTCGACCCAGGTTTCAAATCCTTCCACATTCCTCCTACAAATCAGTTCCAAAAGGCCAAAGCTACAGAATCAGGGTTCTAGCAGCAACAAATGACCCTACTCTCTAGTAGCAAATCTTCTGTAGTCAACCTTTCTCTCGCTGCTACAAAGAACCCAACCAAAGCTGATTATGGAGAAATGGTTTTATTTTGGCTTATGGACTTCACAGGAAATTCCATGATCATTGTGTATGATCTTCTTGATTTTGGTTTGCAAGTATTTTATTGAGAATTTTTGTATCTATTTTCATCAGTGAGATTGGTAGATAATTTCTTTATTTTATCATGTCTTTATCTGATTTTTTATTACAATGGAATCAATATAATACTGGCTTCATAGAAGTATTCCTTTTCTTTCTACTTTATTCCTTGAAGGTTTGGTAGAAATCTTCAGTGAATCCATGTGGACCAGTGTTTTGTTGTTGTTGGGAGATTTTTTAAAAATTATGATTACTTCTTCATTCTCATTGCTTGTGATATATCTGACTTCTGTTATTCTTTAATTTCCCTTTTTGGATATAATCTTTAAATTTTTATTTTGATTTTTTTCCTTCACCAGCTCACACAAAACAATGTAGGTCATTGCCAAAGCACTTGGTTACCCGCCAGAACTAGATGGTATGTCTCTTGCTAAAAACACCACAGGCTGTAGTTCCAGAACATTGAAAACTCAATCTGAAACTGAGATGAAAGCCATATCCCTGCTGGTTAGCTTCCATATTGCTAGAACTTGTTATGCCAATTGCTTGGGGATAAAAGTGATCAACATTGTGAACAAACAGTGGATCCTATAACCCAAAAAATCAACCATCCAAGAAAGATGTACCCATTGGTACAATATCGACACGTGAGTTATGGGAGTAATCAATTGCTGTCTGATTGGACATGAGATCCACTTATTGGGAGGAAATTCATACCTGGTACAGAAAACCAAGTCGGAAGCTTATGGCTTAAAAATTCATAGACCCTGGATGGAAACACCCACTGTTCTTTGGCTAAAAGGAGACAGTATGCCCATCAAAACATCTTCTAAATGTTGATACTTATTTCCTTTGATCCATGCTATTCTCACTTTTGGTTAGAAAATATGCTTTGTACAGATGGCAACAAATATTAAGGAGATCCAAGACCCATCAGTATGACAAGAAAGAAAGAAGGTGACTGTCTAGTCATGTCTATCACAATTGCCAGGCACCACAAAGCATTACAGAGGAAGTGGCAGGTTAAATATGAGTGCAGCTCTCACTGCTAGCTCCTCCATATGAATGGATTCAACCAATCTCTGATACAAAATATTCTGAGAAAATTTTCATTTGTACATTTGTACTGGGCAGTTAGATGCTTTTCTGTATTATTGTTCTGTAAACAATATGGTATAATACCTATTTATATAACAGTTTACATTGTAGTCAGTATTATACGTAATAGTGCAAATAGTTGTGTGATTTAAAGTAAAGAAGAGGATGTGGGTAGGTTAAATGTAACTACTGTACCTTTCATACAATGGATTACAGCACCCCTAAATATTGGTATGCAGAGAAAGTGGTGGTCTTCCTGAAATGAATCTCCACATATATTGAAGAATGACTTTTTTTTTTGTGGTAAGATGTGATCTCCAAGTTCCAGAGGCTTGACTAGGCTTTACCTATCTTTTTTTTTTTTAAAAAGAGCTTTATCCATGTAATTTCTTTTTAATCTCTGTCCAAAATTAGTAGGGCAAATTTGTGTGGGTTTCTGAGTTTGTTTCTTGGTCTCAGCTATATTGATTTATATGTGTATTTCTCTGCCAACACTTAAAATTATTTTTTTTTTACCTTCTTTTGTTCCCCCCTCTTCTGTGTCTCTTCTACTGAACCCATTCTTGCTTCCAACTAGACCTTCTTCTTCTACTTTGATGTCTTATTTATTGATTTATTTATTTGCAGAGAAAGTGACAGGGAGGGAAGAAGAAGGGCGGGGATAATGGGTAGCCCAGGACCTCTAGCCACTGCAAACAAATTCTAGATGCATGGCCGTTTTGTGCATCTTGCTTTACATAGGTAATGAAGAATCAAACCTGGGTTGTACAGCTTTAGAAGTAAGTACCTTTAATTGCTGAGCCATCTCTCAAGTCCCTGATGTCTTGTTTTTCTTGACCTCAGGAAAGAAAGTGAAATATTGCTACAGTGAAAACTTTAAAACACTGTGGAAAGAAATTGAAGAAAACACTGGAAGGTGCAAAATCTTCTTCAAGAAACTGAGCTAATGGTTTGGAAGAATTGTGTGAAATGGCTATACTACCAAAAATTATCTATATATTTAATACAATTATCATCAAAAATTCTTATGACATTCTTTACAGATCTAGTAAAAACTACCCTTAAATTCATATGGAAGCAAAAAAAAAAAAAAAAGACTCCAAATAACTACAGCATGTAAGGCAGGAAAAACAATGGTAGAGGTATCACAATATCTGAGCTCAAATTATACTAAATAAACATAGTACAAAAAACCAGAATGGTACTGGCACAAAAATAGACTTATTGATCAACAAGAATAGAATAAACAACTCAAAAATACAGCGCTTACTACCTTATTTTTGAAAAGGGAGTAAAAAACATACATTGCAAAAAAGATAACCTTTTCCACAAACTATGCTGAGCAAACTATAGTTGCACATGTAGAAAAATGAAGCTAGATCACTTTTTTACCTTGTAAAAATGTCGGACCCATGCCTGGCATTTTTTACATGGGTCTTGCAGATCAATTTCAGGTCCTCATATTTTAAAGATTACACATTATTAATAAAGCTATCTTCCCAACCCAAACCTTAATTTTTTCATGACTCACTGGACAAATTTCTCACTTGCTTTCATAAGTGTGAAGTGACTGGGAAGTTCCTCTGTTTGTGTTTAACAAGGGTAAGAGAACAGACTTGGGGAGCGTCCAGTAGAGTGATGAGTAGTGACTATAATAATGTCTGCCACCATTAGCACTGTATTCTGCTGGACTCTACTGTGAACTCAAAAGTTGAACAAAATTTTCACCCTCAGTAGGCAGAGCTGTTTGATCTACTACTTAAAAATCATTGTATTCAGCAAAACAAGTCAGCTTGAAATTTCTGTCTTTGGATCAAGCCACTCAAGGATAATGCCATGTCATGAAAGCTTTCCAGTTAGGTAATAGATGCATGCAACATTCAAATTCTAATATCAAAATATTTGTATTTTTATGAAAGCACTGTCATGAGTTAAAATCTTATCATTACCATTGCTATTCTGTTCAAAGCAGGAAGTTTTAGAAGAAAGTGTACAGTATGGTCATTTTTTTCCAAATGCACACATTCAACTGTAAGAACTGTGATGCGATTACTCAGAAATCATATTTTTACAAGACTGCATGATTTTTTTCAAGCTACATTGGTGTATTAGTTTTTGGTACTTTAAATCATACCTGAGATAATAAAGGAAATAAAAGAACATTTTTGACTCACAGTTTTGGAGGTTGCAGCCCATTGTCAGTTGGTTCTGCTGTTTTCTGACCTGTGTCAAGTTAGTATATCACAGTGAGAGCCCTGGTAGAGGAATGTATACTCATCGCTAGGGAAAGAGCAAGAGAGTAAGAGGCTTGGGTCCCACAATCCCCCTTGAGAGCTTCCCTAACGTCCTACCTTCCTTTTAGTAGGCTCTACCTTTAAGTTACCACCACCTGCCAATAGTGCCCAAGCTTTAACACATGGGCCTTTGAAAAATATTATGATCCAAAGTATAGCCATAGTTACATTTTATTCATGTTGGTACAAAATGCTTCACAGCATTATTACCATGAGGAGGAATATAACAGCTGGTTAGCCCAAAGTTACATAGGTTCGCATTTGTAGACTCCACACTAAGTGAAAACAGTATGTTGTGGCTGATCTGAAGAAGCTGTTCCAGAAAATAAAGCTTACCACTAATTATTAACTATCCAATTCTTAAGGAAATGATAACCCTCGTGACCAATACGAGGACTTAGTGATTTTGAGTTACCAGTAATGGGGATAGGTTGCCAGTTTCTTACATTCTCTAGCTTTACTAATATGTCTACTATCTCTAAACATATTTCAAGTGGCCTATAGGGGAGATGTAGGCATAGTGGACTTCTACTCTGACCACGGACAGAGTATGCGGTTATAGTTACTGTCTCATTGCTGGGAAAAAGCACCCAACCAAAAGCATCTGATGGGAGGAAACTTTTATTTTTTATTTTGGCTTACAGTCTTGAGGAGAAGTGCCATGATGACAGGGGAAAACATGGCATGAACAGAGGCTGGGCATCACCTCCTTGCCACAGCAGGTGGAAAACAGCTGTAGGACATTGAGCCAACTAGTACTGACATATTAGGGGCTAATAAACATCATGGTCTTCCCCCACCCCATCCCGGTGATACACTCAGCAAGGATTCACCTCCCAAAATGTTACCAGCTAGAGACCAAGCATCAGCACACATGATTTTATTAGGGATATCTTTGTATTAGCCAGGGTTCTCTAGAGAAAACAGAGTTGACAGAATGGATTGTAGTAAAAGGGAATTTATTGGGGGTAGTTTACGACAGTCCAACAATAGCAGTATGCAGGCCCACAGGTTAAGAAACTAGTAGCTGTTCAGTCCACATGGCTGGAGGCCTCAGCAGTCCCAATCCAGCCCAGAAGGCCTGATGGTTCCTTTGGGAGTGGCTGCTCTTCAAGTCCACGATGTGAGGCCAAGGAAACTGGGTTCCGATGTCCAGGAAGGGTAGGAGAGCAGGATACCAGTGCAAGTCTCAAACAAGCACCAGCAGCCAACAAGCAGGGATGCCAGGAGAGAATTTCTTCCCCTTTATATAGCCTTAGGGTGGGCTCTTGCAACCTTTCCCCAGACTTAACAGCTTCCTGAGTCTCTGGAATTTCCTTCCTGCACTGCCCACACAGGAAAGGATGTTTACTTCTAGCTCATTTGAGCTTCCATATATCCTGCCCCCTACTGAGAGGCTACCTTCCTGTGAACATCCTCAGAGACCCACCCAAGATTACTTGAAAGGTCAAGTTGACAACAAAACTTAACCATTACAATGTTATTCAAACCACAATACTAGTCCTCTGTCACAAAAATCTGTGGGACTGGACACCTTCTTTCAGATTTTCAGCAAAGTAGTACAAGACTGTTTGTGAGAGAAACACAGTACATTAGAAGACCATCTTTCCTCTAACTGTATGCCAGGACCACTTTTTTCCATAGCTCAGGAGGCAGGTGGGGATCTGAGACCCTGGGAAGTTCTGCAGAAGCAGGGGATCAGCTGGAGCAGGTGCCGCCTAAAAGCAAGTTCCTGCATACAGGTCCTCACAGCAGTGCTGTCCCCGAGAGGTTTGATAATCATCTACAAAATTTGATTTGAATTTTTTCTTTTTTTGAAGTTTAAATGCATGAAGATTTTAATCAACAAATCTTTACTTCTAAGATTTTAGTTTTTCTCTTCTACCTTTGGAGCAGCTCTTTATTTAATTAGGTATATTTAGTAACATCTCTGACATCATGTATCAGACACTCAGTGTTTATCTAATTTCTGAATAAAAGGTCACCTTTTCCTGGGCAATATCCTCCACAGGATACATTCTTAACACCGTAAATGTTAGAATCTATCTTTTAGAAGATTCCAGCATGATATGCTCAGATGCTTGTTATAAAAATAAGAAATGCATGTTCTTTTATTCTTTTGTGGAATTGGGGATCAGATTCAGGGTCTTGTGTATTCTAGGCAAGTGCGCTTTCACTGAGGTATTTCCCTATTCCTGTTTCTCCCTGCCTCTCTCCCCTTCATTTTATTTTATAAAGGACTCTGTTTTGAGACAAGGTTTAGCAACTCAGGATTTCTACAAACTCTGAATTCTCCTGGTTTAGCCTCCTGGGTGCTAGGATTATATAGAGGAGGTCATTTTGGATTAGAAATGTTTTCCATTACTGCTCTTCAGAATAATTTTATACATTTTAGGTAACAAAATTAAGTACAATGTAATAAATTGATTGTGGTGAAAATAAATAAATGGAAGTAGGAGAATGTATTTTTTTCAAATGAGACTTAATATTTTACTTTTTTCAATTGTTTGAGATAAGATCTTGCTTTGAAGCCCACCTAGTCTTTAGTTTTCAATTTTTCTACCTCAGCCTCCTCAGTATTGCCAGTACAGACATCTATACCTGGAGCAAAACCTATTTATAAGAAATTATTTGGTTAGTGAGATAAAAATTTATCATGTGGTGAGAGGGAAAGAAAGTGCAGAATGAAGGCTTTTTTCCCCATAGTATTATTTGGAATTTGTAACACATGAATAATTCTATGAAGTTTTAATCTGTTAAATTTTCACTTTACTAAATTCAAAATTTATTAGTGCAAAGTGTAGACATGGAACATTTAGTTTTCACGCTGAGATTTTTATCTACACATTTTCTAATTGATATTCAAGTGAAAAGCAGAACTGATATTGAAGGAGATTGCTTTCTTTTAACTATTGTGGGATTGTATCCACAAACAAATTGTCATTGAGAATTTAGTTCAAACAATACACAGAATGATAGAAGGAGCCCTGCTTCCAACACCTTTCATCTTCACAGCTTCAGACCTCTCTACTCTTGAATCTGATTAGAAGATTATAACACATCATTTGTACTTGCAGAAGTCAGAGTGGAGAAAAGGGCAAAAAAACCCTTCATATTTTTTCTATGAAAATCTTTTTACATCTTTCTTAAGACATTTTTAAGAAATATACTAGATAACTAGGTAAATATTACTATTTGTGTATTACATTCCCCTTTTCAATTCATTTAGAACCTATAAATATGTTGACCTGAATGTATCCTAAAAATTCAAAATAATATGTATGTTAGCTTATCTTCCCATAACCAGATGGCAAACATATTTCCTAGATGATAACTTTTCTACTGTGCTATCTAGCCATGATATCATGTGATTAATAGACAATTCATTTAATACATGACAACTCATTTTTTAAAAGAGAAATAACTATATCTTCTTTCTTTGACTTTGATGAAGGGCCTGAAGAATAGATAGTCTATGCTAAAAATTAATAAATGTAAAAACAACTAGCATAATTTAAGAAGTTTAAATGGCATATTAGTGAGTGAAGTACTTTCATAATTCCTCATTGTGGCAACCATACATTCATAAAGATGACTCTGCATCTGATCAAAATAAATGTGCTATGACTTTTGCAACTTAAATAAGAAAAGCTTAATTGTTTTGAAAGAAACCCTAGTACAACTTTCTACACTTGAGCCTTTTGACTATTCAAGTACTAACAAATCATACATGTCATTGTGACATTGGACAGCAGAAACAAAATGAGTAGAAAGATACAAGATAATAGAGCATGTGACATAATCTAAAATTTCTTTTAGTCTGTCTTTAAATCCAGTTCATAATATTACTTTTATGGTAAGGGATCCAGTTATAATTCTTTTTTTCTAATTAAAATAGCAAGACTGGCTCAGAGACTACCCTTCCATCTTGAATGCTTGCTGACTATCATGAGTGTGGTCTACTGTCTGAACATAGACACTGGTGTTACTTAATACGTTCTTCACAATAGATGTGCTCCCTAGACACTGTTGAAACTCATTGGACAATGGCATAAATTACTACCACATTAGGTTGTAAATAATAACATATGTAGAGATCACATAAATGTAATTCTTATGGAAATTATCCTTTGTGCTCATACTCTTCTCAAAAGGATTTTTTTGAGAATTTAATACTGAAAATATTTTGTGTTATAAGACAAACAATCTAAAGCAGGTTGTTCCTGTGTAGACATCTTAGATAATTGTCGAAAACACGAAGCATTTCCTCTGATGTTTATGAAACACATCTCTGGTCCCTGGAAAATATAATGACACAGTTACACAGTGACACCGGGTAGTTGGATACTATGGCTCCCTCAATGGTTTCCTTAAGAAAAAAAAATTATTTGATGTGGAATTTAAATAATTTAAATAAATTAAAAAATTTTAGTGACCAAATCTGATCAATCCCTTGTGGTTTTGTCTTGAAAAGGGCTATAGGCTGTATTACTATCAACATTCACTTCTTCAGTGGCTTCTTCAAGCTGAGCAGAGCTGACACATTAACCCTACCTACCATTAGTTTCTCTTGCAGAAGTTTCCTGTGGTACTGCAGGAGAGAACCATGCTTGGGGGTGGGGGTGGCTTTGGTAAAAGGTCTGTGATGTCTGCTCTAGGGGACTCTAGGAAAGTAGGGCTTCCAGGGGTAGGGGTTGAAAGCCTTGTCAAAGTACTGTCTGGAGATGATATACCAGAGGAAGCCTCAGATTAAGGAGATGAATCTTGGCAGTCTTACAAGGGCAGGTCAGAAGAAAAGAAAGAGAAACTATAGAGTATTGAGGAGAGTACCTGTCCAGGAGCAGCTGCTGCTGGGTGGATGGAAACAAGGACTGAACAGAGAAGAACACAGTCCTTTCTACCTTATGGGCTAAGTTGTAGGGCTACCCTGTTCTGGTCTTTCAAATCCCACCAGAGTTGCATTGGCCAGTCACAGGTGAGGCAGACCATTCCACTGAAAGGTCTGATAATGAGGCTGGCTCCCTCACCCCTGTGAGGGGTTTAGGAGTTGTCTGTGAGAATAGACAGGCCTTTGAATTTCACTAGAGAGCTTCCCCAGCCAATAATCATTCCAGAGAGCCTCAGTGGAGTCCTCCAATGATCACGAAGTTGATGGGGAAAGTTCTCAGCAGGGGACTGGGTCCCTCACCCCTAATGGTGGTATCAAGCATTAATCATAGCAGAGAGGCCTCTGGCTACACCCCAGGGGCCTGGCCTAAAATGTTCAGGTGTCTCTGAGCCTGCCCTACAGGTCCCAAGGGGAATGGTGAGAAAGAGACCAGTTGCCAGGGTCTGGAACAGGGAAATCTAGTAACACTAAGGGTACACCAGCCAGAAGCTTTCCATCCTGCACGATGCAGCTCCAAGAATTCCCAGTTAGGAGAAATGAAAGAGAAGAGAAGTTCCTGATCTCACGGTGGGCCATCCATGTGGTGAAGGATTTCTGTGACTTGAGGAAAGAATTCATCCTTTATAGCAGAGTGGAGGGAAAGACAATTTAGTAAATTGCAAAGAGAATAGTGACATGTCAGTAACAGACCTCCCTGCAAGTCTGCTTTTAACCATTAATAAAATAAGTACTGAAGTTACAATGAGAAGTAGCATCATTTAAATATTTCAAGTTTACATCACTTTTTCATGAATACAAATGCAAGAAAATTAGATGTCTATTCTTGGATCACAATATATATTTTCTTCTTGGAATTAGCATTGGTGTGTAATCAATCTGAACTTTTCATTTCTTTTATCTGCCTAGATGAAGGACTTTTCTTTTCCATCTGTGAAATAATAAGAAACAGGAAGTCAGGGCAGGTTTGTATGACAATGTTTAATTAATTTTGCCTTATATAGTGTATACTTTTGATATTTTATGTACTTTGACAGCTATTTCTGTCATCGCTTTTGAGTTGTGTGATATAGGGGATGAGATAAGATCCATTTCTTGATAAAATTATTTGACGATAATATATAGTACATAAAATAACATACTAAAATAACATAATAAATAATAATAAATAAGCAACACAATAAAATAACATACATAGATTTGGAACAAGTATTTCCTCTGCTGAACTATTCACACTTTTGTTTAGATGCCGGCTTGTTAACCAACTTTAAAAACATAAATTGAGTTATTACTGTATATATTTAATAGAGTATTGCATCAAACCTCAAGGAATTTGCAGTTTGGTCAGAAACCCACCCATGTAAACAAATTATTTAATATATGCTGGTAACATTAATGACATCAGTACAGAACAAAGGAGGAGGGATCAGAACCACTTCCTGCTAGAGCAAAAACATCTTTGATTTACACACTTAAATGTTGTATTACTCAGTTCACTCTTCCATCACTTATGTAGTAAAGAGTTTTCAAGATATGTCATGGAAGCTTACATCATAAGAAGTAATGGGCATCTATCTCATCTGACACATTCTTCTTACTTTTCTTCTAAATTGTACTTTCATTGTAACCTTTGCTACTTTTCTTTTTTTTTGGTGTTTCATGGTAGGGTCTCGCTCTAGCCCAGGCTGACCTGGAATTCACTATGTAGTCTCAGTCTGGCCTTGAACTCACAGCGATCCTCCTGCCTCTGCCTCCTGAGTGCTGGGATTAAAGGCGTGCACCACCGCGTCTGGCTTTTTTTGATATTTTTCTCATCATTTTGGAAAGTAAAGAATTAGCATGAATGATTCAGGTATTCTTCAAACATTTCAGCCTACAATTTATGGAAGAATTATCTTAATTGTGAGTAGGAATTATTTCAAAGGCAAAAGAAGGTAGACATGAAAAAGGGAGTATAAAATCTAAGAGATTTTATTCTTCATTTTCTAATTAAATTTGCTAGACTCTTAAAATTCCTGGAGCATAAAAGCCACAGTGAAACTCTGTGCAGTGACTTCTGTTCCTGCTTTTGGACCCCGTCCTTCTCCCCCGGGTGGCTCCAGTCATCCGGGTCATAGACTGACCTCCATGGGCTGCATCCCATAGCCTCCGAAGTGACCCAGAATTCCTTATAAGGCCAGTTATACCTTCCCTACCATGGTGAAAGTCTCCCTCAAAATTGTAAATTGAAATACACTCTTTCCTTTCACTAGCTGCTTCCTTTTGGGTGCCTTGTCTCCACCCCTCCCCCCAAATGAAAGTAACTAATATACCTCCAAAAATTAAATTTTATTCAATATTTCAAAATTGGCCTTTTTTTAAATAGGCTATTTTCTATTTATAAATTACCAGTTATCCCTGCACTGAGAAAAGAGAAAAATATAGTTGATTTGGAAAAGAAATGAATACATTATGACCCCAGAGTCCTAATCACAAACTCATCCACAGCAATCTGGATACAAGATATGTTAGTGACACTTTAAGCAGCAACAAGAACTGAAATTTTAGGCAACATTTTAGCTGCTAACTATCTTCAGTTTTGAATAATAATAAACAAATTGGCTGGTTTCATCGAGTCTAATTCCAATACTTTATTACATAACTGTTTTTTAACTATAAGAATTACCTCTTGTGTTACTTATTTCAAAGTCCCCTGACCTTCTCTGGCAATAAGTCAATTCCAGGAGAAACATTTTGGAGGAGCCAGGTACATGACCTGGCTCTGAACTCTCTCTCCCCTGCTCTTTCAAGATGCAACAAGTGTCACACCTTTGTTTCACTGTCCCCACCTGGGATCTGAGAATTTGATGTGCTTGGGAGAGGTAAACACTGTAGAGAGTGCTTGGCATTTCAGAAGTGCTCAATACATGTAAGTTATCTTTCCCTGAAGTGAATTTTCTACCAGGCTGTCTTCAAGCCTGCCCCATTTCAACATACCTGGAACAGGTAGTGAAATAAAAATATACACCGGTATCAACAGGCAAGAATGTAATACTTCTTTTTTTTTTTCATTTTTTTATTGTCCATAATAAGTTACAATATTTAGTGGGCAAACAATGAGTTGTTATTGCTATTTCCTTATCATGAGATTCTCTTTTAAAAAATTTAAAAGCCTCTTACTTTCATCTCATTTACTCTTGTTCATAAATTATATAATTTTAAATAAAATAAAATAAAAATATTAAAAATTTACACGACCTCTCCTCCAATCATCTACCTTTGCCCCCCCCAGCACCCCATCTTTCACTGAGTTTTCACTTTTTCCTATTATTCCCTCTTCAATATTGATGTCTTTATCCCCCCTCATCCATCTCTCACCACAACCTGTCGGTGGGCCCAATGTTATGCAGGTCTTGTGCAGATAATGACAGCTACTGTGAAGTCATGAATATGAACACTTTATGTCTGAGACACAAAGTCCAAAGCACTCCTCCCATTCTTGGGCTTTTACAGATTTTCCACCACCTCTTCTATAGTCTCTGAGCCACTCAGAGATGTGATTATAGATGTCTTAAGTGTTGAGAAATCAAATGTCACTTCTTGTCAGCACCTTGATGAGTTTTGAATCTCCACAGCAGTAACTATCTAAAAAGAGATTTCTCTAACAAAAATGAGTGCAAAACACACACACACACACACACACACACACACACACACACACCTTTTCAGAGGAAAATATGGTGGGCATTAGTTATCCAGGTAGCCAAACAACAGTAGTATCTTTACCCACCACAGGCTTTTCACTAGGTTGTCAGCCTCAGGCATGATGCTTCCCATGGCCTCAAATCAAATTAGAAAGCAGTTGGCTATTCCCATGATAGACATGTCATTATTGCACCAATGGACACAACTTGCCTGGGTGGCCATGAGATACTCTTGAAATGAATCCATCTTTAATTAAAAAGAAAACTTTCATGAACTGTCTGGACTCATTTTCCCCGGGATAACTGCAATTTGAGAGGAAGGTGCAGTAGACATCAACTCCCAGAGTTCTGTTCCCACCACTGAAGTGTTCTTAGTTTCTCAGGGTACACTTGGATACACGTACTTTAGGTCGTCCTCGGATAACCTACTCTGTTGGCCAAAGTTCTATGGGTGGTGACCAGGGTCTTGTCACTGAGCTGTACCCCCAGGCCTGTGATACTCTTTGATTCCCAGAATCTGTAATATTTGGAAAGGCAAATGTTATCTGAGGAGAACTAACTCAGGGAGCATATCAGCAGAAGTCTCAGGTCACAGCAACCAAGGGGAAATGTTGCCTTCTATGAAATCTGATTACCATGCCAGCACAGTGCTTATTAGGGCACCACAAACCTTTTCCTGTTCTTGGGATTGTATTCTAAGTACCTAAGTGAGAACAGCCATGAATTATAAATAATGCCTCTCTGTTGCCATAAAAGAAAGCAGATAAATGATAATAGCTTTTGGTCTTTTATTAAAGTTCTGTGACCTTTCATTGCAGAAACTTGGGCCATACATAAACTACCAACCAGACAATCTAACATGGTGACAGAGTTAAAGCTATAAAAATGGCTAATTTGAAAGGCAACCTTATAAGTGACTCAGTTGGTCAAGAAAGGTGATAGAAAAATCAAGAATAATGATTCATTTCTAAGTGCTTACACCTCTAGGTGTACACACCACAGGCAGCACACAAACAGTATGATTTAGGAGCCATCAGATGCAGTCTGGCTTCCAAATTCTTCTCCACTAGCAGCCCAGTACCTGAACGGTGATACTTGCCTCCAAAGGAAGCACTGCTGAAATACTAAACAGTGAAATCTTTCAGATTTATTTAGTGACATTCCTTTATATTTAAATTTCCCCACTCCTTAACTGTTTCTTGAGCATCCACTATGTGTTTGGCATTGAAATTACGGAGATGAAGCCTGCACTCACTTCTCTCATTCACCACCATATGATGTCTATAAATATATCACCATGAGCATCAGACTAGTGTGAGGATGGATATTGAGAAATTCAACTGTCTTGAAGACACAGAGGTTGGGGGTTCCCAGGCTTGTGAGGAGTTAAATGAGGTATATGGGCTGAGTTATAGAAATTCTACTTTTTACCAAGAAATAGCACAATTAGATTTCAATTTAACAGCTCTTCCTCAAGCAACAATACAAAGTATGGAATAGGGCTGGAGGGCTGGGATAGTAGAGACAAGGAAATCAAGGCAGCTATTGTCTAGGCTGGATGTGATGTGGGGCTGAACTCTGTGGGTTCCAAGGGATTTTATAGTCAGGATCAGCAGGAGTTCTGATTAGAAATTAAGAGTCATTGAAAAGGTTCCTGGCAGACTCACTTCATATTCAAGTCAGTACCTATCAGAAAGAGAGTGTCACAGGTTTGAGGGATGGGAAGGATGATTGATGCTTTTGGCCTTAGAAAGCTGGGCGAAAGCTCCCTGTGGATGTGTAAGAGAAGTTACCCAACCAGTGGACACCTGGACATAGGTGTTAGGACTGCTGGGAGGGGGCAGAGTTCTGCTGCAGACATTGTGGTAACTATGCACCAACAAAACAAGCAGCTGAAGCAAGGAGTATGGAATCTGTCTCTAGCCCACAGACTTATCAAAGGTGATTTGATCTTTAAGATACAAGGCTTAGTAAAAGGAAATGATTAAAGTCATGCAGTTGAAGGCAATGTCGAGCTCTGTTCTTTCTTTACATCCTCACTTCCCGAGAGTGAACACTTTGCTCTGACATGTACTTTCTTCCATGGTATTCTGTCCTACCACAGGCTCAAATCAATGGGACCAAGTGACCATGAACTTAAGCCTCTGGAATTGTGAGCTAAAATAAATCTTTCTTTCTTAGAAGTTGATTATTTTCATTATTTTGTCACAGTGATGGAAAGGGAACTAAGAGTCATTTCATTTTAACTGTTGTATTACCAAAAATGTGATAAAATCTGGAGAGTACAATAAATCCGTGTCATGAACACACTAATATGTGTTTATGCAGCTGCCATATTATGAAAAGACAGGCACTTGGGCTTATAAATTGTTGGATTTATGGGAAATAATAATTGCTATTTTTTAAATGACCCATGATAACTTCCAAGCAAATAAAAAAATCTAGATGTGGGGACAATTACTTTCTTGTTGCTATGAAAAATAAAAAAAACCTGACCAGAAGTAACCTATGAAAAGGTTTATTTTGGCTTCCAGTTCTGGAGGGTAGAGCAGTTTGAGTCTGTCATGGTAGGAAGGCATGACAGGAGTGGGAAGCCAGTGTCAGGAAGCAGAACAAGAAAAGGAAACGAGGCCAGCCTAAAAACCCTCAAGGCCTGCTCCTAATGACCCACTTCCTCCAGCAAGAGTCCACGTCCAAAAGGTTCTGTAGCTTCCTGAACAGACAGAACAGCTGAGGATTAAGTAGTCAAACATATAAGCCTATGGGGGATATTTTACACTCATTCAAACCTCCATAGAGTGTATATTCTCCTGTGGGTGGTAAAAGTTTTTCTAATGGCTGTTAATGTCCTCTAAGAACTCAGTGTTCAATACTGTATTATAAGCTCATGCTTTCTTTGCTGACTAACTATTCTATGTGATTGTGATTTTATTACCCCTTAAAAATGACCATCTGCTTTCTGAGTATCCAAGGAGACATACACTTTAACCATCCATCATGACTTCTAGCATAAACAGGACCTTCCACTTAAATTTACAAATACCCTACTCTAAAGTTGAACAATTTATTGCTAATGTGCCATTTTTACTTCTGGGAGGAAGTTTGGTCTCTTAGTGCTCAAATGGAACTGCTGAAAGATACTTTATGAAGGGCTTCTTCATGAAGCTTTGTAAATGCAAAAGTTACAGATTTTGGCTTTCAGGTATTTTTATGTTTTGAAGTATAATCCTGAAGCAAAATGTGTAAGCAACATGTTTCGAAAGAATGATGCTTTGAAGTGTAAAGTTCAGACTTCACAATTTACTGGTTATATCAAGACCTTGGCCAATTTGAAGGAAAAATATTAATTAAAGGCATAATCAAATCAGAGAAATTAAGTTTCTAAACCATTTTTACAAACTTATTTATTCTTAATAATAATCAGACACATTGAATGATCAAGTCTTGTGATGGTATCTCCATTACCCTCCTCCCTGTCCCCAACCCACTGGGCCAGTCATAGATAGCGGGTTATGAATTATATATGAAGTAACCAGTTTTTTTCTTTGTATTCTAAACCAATTTTTAAATCATTTTTTTTGCATTACATTTTTGGAGAGCCTTCCAAATTAAAATTTGAGAAGGCTTATTTACATTGGTGTGGTTATTAATCAAGATAGAAATGTATTTTATTGTTTTCACTGCAAAGACATTGACTATCATATAATACCAAAATGGTTATATGAATGTGCTTTTGAATGTACTCTCAAAGTCTTTGGATGTATGCTAAATGTTGTTAGTATTTGCTAGTGCTTTTGACACTGGATAGAAAATGGGCAAAATTATGGGGAGGTGATATGGAAAAGGATCCCCTCACCCAGGAGTTTGGTTGGAGCTTCTCACCAGCAGAGAAGCAATTTTCCAAGTTGTAAAACTAGTTATCCAGGAATCTCACCCAAAATCTCATAGTAAAAGCCATGTCCTATATCCTAGTGGCTCCTGGTTTTAGTTCATTAGTTTGTATCACCTCTGCAGTCATCCTATAATCTCAACTATAAGTAAGGAAACAGAGAAGTGGAGGGTCTCCTGGGAGCCCACTGAACAATAGAATTTCAGAAGACTTCTAGAAACTATTCAGAGTCACATCAAGAGCACTTGAATGTCACTCTCTCTTAGAGGACCCCACACATATGCTTTTCATTCTCTTTCTGAGGGACCCATGTTTCTGCTAACCCTAATGCAGGGTTAAGCTTTTATTAAAGTATATTTAATAAAATCTTCAAGTCTGCAGCATACCAACTCTTCCTGGAATTCTTTACTGTGTCCAAGCCATGAATCCTGGATTTGCCTGAATTGAGGTCCCTAAAATTCTGGGGGGAAATCCTCAGGCGGCTGAGGGTGACTGTGGAGCCACATCTCAGTCTCCTCACCACAGATACTTTCATTCTTATAAAATGAGGACCATACTCATTGAAGTTTGGAAAGCTGAAAAAAATTTATTCCAGTTAAAATCTTGCTGAGAAATAAAATCATACAATATAGAAACAATGTCTAAAGTTATCCTCCCCAAATATAGCATTCATTGTGACACATCTTTATTCACAAAACTGGCTAACATATTTATAACACTGAAGTTAAAAGTTACAGGTCATAGTCATAAGTATCTGAAAAATACCAACAGAATTTCCATCAGAGAGTGAGATCAATATAGGTTAAATGAGACAACATTGCTATTTTGGCTAGCTCCTTCCTCATGGGTGTAGCCTCTCTGTAGCTTTCTGGTAGTGGGAAATTCCCCTAGGAGCCCGAGTTCTTGGTCCCCATAGGATTATGCAATTGATCTCAGTTCCAGTTAAGGGTTCCTTGTCACTGAGCAGATCGCTTAGCCAATCAGTAAGTCGTTGATTACCCTCCTTGATTTAGTGCCACTATTGCACAGATGAGCATTTCCTGACTTGCTGGTCTCTTCCATATAGCTGTGTGTTCAGCATTCTTGTGACAACTGTCTATATTGTACATCAGTGGTCTCTGCTCTCTCCAAATATCATTGACCAATTTCCCCCGGCAGCTCATGTAACACCTTCCAGTGCTACACATGCTACCATCTGGGAGCTGGTTACCATTCTGGATCCAGCAGGATCTCTTGGTGTTGTTTGATGACATTCTGTGATTTCTTCAGCAATAGGGTCTTACCTTAGGCCTGGGGCAGGTATTCAAGAGCTTTGACAGAAGTCTGTCACATTTTGGGGGTCTCGTGGGTCTCTTTGATCAACAGCTCAGTGTGGGAAGGAACCAATAACTGGGATAGGGAGATGAAGGCCTGAGCAATTATTCTTGAACTTAGGTTTCCTCCCATTCGGTTCATGGCCCATCTTACCAGGTGGTGCCCTCAGCTCCCTCAGGAGTTTACTGTATAAAAACTAGGGTTTTATGATGTCAAGTCATTATTAGTTTAGTTTACTGTATGAGTCCCCTATCCTCTCATCCCCCCCAATTCATTCCATTCCCTTTCACAAATTCTCTGTTTACTGACGGATTTTCTTAATATTCAAGTTTAACATGGTTAGGAATGACGTATGAGGGAAAATATACAGCCCTTGGCTCTCTGCTCATGTGTGTAGTCATTAAGAATGATCTACTCCAAGTCTGACCATTTTTCTTTAAATTTCATTATGTCATTTTTTTCTTCCAGCTGCATAGAATTCCATAGTGTATATGTAACACAACATTGATATCCATTCATCCAGTGATGGGCATTTAGGTTGAATCCAGTTCTTTGTTATTATGAATTGAGCTGCTATAAACATAGTTGAGCAAATGTCTCTATGTTTCAGTGAGGAAACTTGAGGGGTAGATGCCCAGAAGAGGGATAGCTGGGTCTGCTGATAGTTCTATATCCATCCTGTTCAGGATCCTCCACACGGCTTTCCATAGTGGCTGTACAAGTTTGCATTCTCACCAGCAGTGAATGAGGCTCCTTTTTTCCCCCACATCCTCACCAGCATCTATTGTTGGTAGATTGTTTAATGATTGCCATTCTCACTGGAGTTAGATGGAATCTCATTTTTGTTTTGATTTGCATTTCTCTGATGATTAATGACCTTGAACATTTTCTCAAATGGGAGTTGACTATTTGTATTTCTTCCTCTGATGAGTTCAGTTCCCCATTTTGTGAGAGGGCTGTTGGATAATTTTTTATTTAAATTTTTGAGTTCTTTGTATGTTCTAGATATTAGATCTCTATCCTTGTTGTATCTGGCAAAGATTAACTCCCAGTTTGATGGTGGTCTATTGGCTTTGAGTATGGTATGCTTGTCTGTACAGAAGCTTTTTATCTTGAAGGTATCCCATTGGTTAAGTGATTGTTGCACTTCCTGGGCTATCAAAGGTTTGTTCAGGAAGTTTTTCCCTATTCCTATCTCATAGAGAGTTCCCCCAATTTTTTCTTCTAGGGTTTTCAGAGTTTCAGGTCTTATGTTGAGGTCTTTGATCCATTTGGAGTTGATTTGTGTGCATGGTGAGGGGAGAGGGTCTAGTTTCATTTTCTTGCAAGTATTTATCCAATTTGTCCAGCACAATTTGTTAGAGATGCTATCTTTACAACAGTTAACATTGTTGGCATCTTTGTCGAATATGAAGTAACTGTAGTTGTTCAAGCTTAGGGCAGGGTCTTTAATTCTGTTCCATTGGTCTATCTGTCTATTTTTGTGCCAGTACCATGCTGTTTTTTTTTTTTTTACAACGGCTTTGTAGTATATCTTTAGGTTGGGTATGGTGATACCACCTGATGTGCTACTTTTACTAAGATGGCTTTGGATATCTGAGGCTGGGTTTTTTGTTTTGTTTCATTTTTATGTGGGTGCTGAGGAATCAAACTCAGGCCCTCATGTTTACACAGTAAGCTTTTACCCACTGAACCATCTCACCAGTCTCTCCATTGCTTCTTTTTATCGAAGAACTATGCTTTTGTTTTCCTTTGTATCATGAACATGCAGAGTAAAACACTGCCAGAAATTTCCTATAAACCTACACATCATCGTGGTTTTCCAACAAAGGCCTATCTTGATGGCCATTTCCAAGTACTTTCTGGCTAGATATCCAAGTCCTTGAACTCCTGGGATTTGTATTATAATGAGAAAAACAGGTAAGAAACACAAAAACTAAACATAATGCAATATCAGGTGGTGGTGTGAAGAAGAAATAGAGCAGGATGAAAGGCTAGAAATGTTAGGAAGAGTTACGATGAGTTGAATGTTCAGAGAAGGCTTCTTTCCAAAGGTGTCAGCAGAGCCAGCCCTGCAAAACCCATGCAGCCATCACCCAGGAAGAGCATTCCAGGAAGAGAACACAACTAGGATCCAATCCCAGAACAGGGCTTCATGAGGGTGTAGTGAAGTGGAACAGCAAAGAGGGCACAGAAGATGAAGCCGTGGAGGGCACAGCCTAGACCAGAGGAGCCTTGTTGGCCTGAAGGGGAATTTAAATTTTGTTCTTATAAAGAGAAGAATGCAGAAGCTTTTGAGCAGCTAAAAGTAGGAATTGTGCTCTGCAAGGATCATCCCAGCAGTGAAAACAGACACATCATCACTGTTTTCACCTGAGTTTATCCCCCAGGGATGTTCAACAGCAAGATTTACTAAGTAGAAAAATTACTGAATTCCTAAAAGGATTTTTATGAAATAGCTCAGTTGTTTGCTTGCCTAGCTGACCTAGCCTGCAAGAATACCTGGGTTTGATCTCCAGCACAACATAAACCAGGCATGCACCTTTGTAATTTCAGCACTCGGGAGGTAGAGGCAGAAGGATCAGAAGCTCATGGTCGTTCTGAGCTGTGTCGTGAATTGGAGGTCACACTGAGATACTTGATACCTTGTCTCAAACAAAAATGCAAGGAACGTAAAATTAGCAACTGAACTAAGCAGAAGCCTGCCTGACAGATACACACTTCTATTCTCCTTTCCTCTGTCCTCCACCTTCCTATATGCTCACCAGGAACAGCAGCCTCAGACTCGGCTCTAGTGCTCAGGGGGTGGCACTATACATTCCAACTTTGTCACTGCAGAGCCCTGATGCCCTTCAGCTTTGCATGCTGATCCTTTTTTAATGCCACTAAATTTACAGGTTTCTCTCTTTGTCTCTGTCTGTCTCTGTCCCTGTTTCTGTCTCTCTTTCCAACCCCTGATGAACAGGACAGGGACATGAAGTATGAAGTCTAGGGGAAGAATGAGACATGAGCTACATCATAGCTTTGGTGGGGTGGGGAAAGATATGAAGCCAAACCAGATATTGTCCTAAGTCTCAGGGTTGAATGCCTCTTCCCAAAGCAGGGGACAAAATGCAAATCCGGCTGAGATAAAAGTTTTTTTTTTTTCTTAAATCTTTTTCTTCTCATATACTCCCCTTAGAACTTGTGTAAACCCATGTTTTATTTACCTGTTTCCTAATACCCTTGCTGCTCTCAAATTTTGTGTGTTCCTTTACTGTAGGCGGTACTATCTCTGAGGATATGTCGATAATTTCCCAGGTATAAGAAGGTTAGTTTCCTTGGCTAGGCAGACAGTAGAAAAGGGCCAGTGGTAGGTGCCTATATTCTAGAGTAAACTGAGATGATTAAAGGGTGATTCACTTCCTACTTCTTCCCTGCCTAAGTTAATTTTCCCAACAGGGGCTCCCTTGCCAGGCTTTCTGGGACCTGCACAGTTTTGTATGTATCATGGATCAGCCAGCATCTTTGTCTTTGTTTAAACTGAGCAGTCATGGACTCCGATAGGCGGGCTATCCTCATTCAAGAAAAGTCTGGCTCCCATGCCAGGCAGTCAGCTATCTTTTCTTGTCATATTGATGAATCTTGGTTCCCCCTGGTTTTCATTGGTTCTTATAAAACAAAACAGATTTTCCAACCAAGAGAGAAAGCAGCATGGATTAAAGGGGATAAACCTAGTCATTTAGGAGACTTTTAGTAATTGATTTTATTTATTGACAAATGTATGAATTATGTAATGTATTCAATTTAAATAATATTCCCTTGAAACCCCTCCTCCCTTAAACTTCATCTTCTTTCCACTAGTCCCTCTTCTATTTTGATAAGAGAGAGAGAGAGAGAGAGAGAGAGAGAGAGAGAGAGAGAGAGAGAGAGAGAGAGAGAGATCCACTGAGTCTAATTTGGTTTGCTTGCATGAGCATGGGTGCTTGGGCATCTTAGCCATGAGTCTACCACTGAATAAAATGTCTCTTCCTCGCCCAGCAGCCATTAACCACGAATAACTCCTTAGGGAAAAATGAACTACTCATCAATAACGGTATGCTTATCATCTCAAGTTCATGATGATCCTGTGAAGTTAATGGCAGCTGTTATGGGGTCATAAATATAACACCCATGTCATGTCTAGAGGGCAGCATTCCAGAGCACTCCTCCCCTCCCCATCCTGTCATTCTCTCCTTCTTCACACCCCTTCTTGGCAATGTTCCCTAAGCCCCAGAGGGGATGATACACGTCTCTTTCAGTATTGATCACTCAATAGCCATTTAGTCTCGGCACTATCCTGAGTTTTTTTTTTTTACATTTTGTATCTTTTTTTTTTTCTGGTTTTTTTTTTTTTTTTTCAGAGGTAGGGTCTCACTCTAGCCCAGGCTGACCTAGAATTCACTATGCAATCTCAGGCTACAACTGCCTCCTGCTGTAAACAAACTTCAGATGCACGTATCTGTTGGAGCATCTGGCTTTACGTGGGTAATGGAGAATTGAACTGTGGTCATTAAACTTTATGGTCAAGGGCCTTAACCTTTGAGCCATCTCTCCAGCCCATTTTTTTATGTTTTTATTTTCATATTCATAAACCTTTTTTGTTCTTTTATACTGCTGACAAGGAAATATATCAAAAACATACATGAAAAGTCATGATTGAAAGAAAGGTATTTCATTTTAGTAAATTTTTAAAAATCTTATTTTATATATAACAGGTTATACAATTTTATCCCCTTGCTCCAGGTTACCCTGGGTGCTCTCCTCAGTATGTTATGATATTCACTGTGGGGCATGAAGGCCTCAGTTAGACCCTTTAGGATAGCTGGGGCAGGGAGGGGACCATGCATCAGGGTACTCCTACCCTCTCTGTGCCTCTTACAATTTTTCCTCCCCTCTTTCTCTATGTTCCCTGAGCCATGACAGGTCTGTCGACAGTCTGATTTAGTAAGAAATATTTTTATTGAGGACATTGATATATGAGTATATTGAAAATTGGTCATATTCCCACCTAGTTATACTCTCATATACCCTCTCCTCAACCCCCTCCCAAGACTGTCATATGAAAAAAACGTTTCTCTAACCAAATGTGAGAGCAGCACTAATCTGTTGACATAAACATAAATATTTAGAGGACAATTTGATGGAAAAGGTTTATCTGTTCAGTCAAACAACAGTAGTATCTTCTTTTCTATGGCCCATGGCCTTCCCACCCACAGTCTGGGAAGCAGGCATGAATGCCATCCCATAGAGCCTTGCTGGAAAAGGTGTGTTGCTGGGGGTGGGCATGCTTTCAAGTCCTATAGCCAGCTCTCCTTTGTCAGAGTTTGGCTCACTCTTCTGGTGTTCTGTTCCACCTTCCTTGGCAAGGAGGTGATGTCCAGCATCTGGCTCTACTTTCCAAATTACCATCACGCATTCAAAACACATGAGTTCATGAGGGACATCTGACTCAAACCACCACACTTACTATTCAACCCATTAAACTACTGTCTATGAATTCATGTATATTGATTGACACATCTATAACACTATATAAGTTAGATATTTTCTTTCAAAAACTATGAAAGGTTCCTGAGAAGTATGAGTTATAGTTATTTTTTATTGTCAAGTCTTACATTTTGACTATTGTATGCTACTGTATATAAATAATCATTGTATCTTTAGAAGCGTGCATAGTCCAGCATCATGTATCATATTGTTTTGCATTATATGGATTAATCATAGTTTGATATCTTTATTAATTAGCTTGCTTCCTGGGATATAAGATTAGCATTCTCTAGGATCAATCTCTAATAGGAAACTTAATTTTTTCCCATGCTTTTGGATCTTGCCTATAAAAGAAGAATAAAGTCTTTATTGTCTCTTTAGGGGACCCTTTGACAGTCTAGGATCATTTCCAATCTTCTTTTGAAATTTTTATCAGGAGTTCCTTCATTATCAATTAATAAATTCAAAATATTTATTTATGTCTTCTGCATCCTGATACTTTCATTTCTAGATCTTCTCAGCCAAAATGGTCATTGAAATATTTTTCTATAATTACTAAATAGCACAATCATCTCTTAGTCCTTTATGATAGAAGTATCCAAAATACTGCCTTCATGATGAACTATTCTCTATCCTCTCTTGGACCAGGACTGACCTTATTTTCTTTCTCTGTATTTAATAGTGACTCAATTCAGTGTCACACCCTAATGATACCTTCCATAATTTTCCCAAATTGCCAAGAATAATTCCTTTTAGGAGCTTCCATAAGACTCTCCCTGAGCATTACTTTGTCCTTATGATAGCCCATTATCCTGCACTGCACTGTCTGAACTGTGTTCTGAAGAATCCCATTGCCTTGGAAGCATTCATGGAACGAGTGTCGCTAGCTGACATAGGTTTGAAGAATTTTGCCTATTGTCTTGGGAGTTTCCTGATTTATATTAACATACTAAAGATTCCAAAGGGATCTGGAATAAAGAAATTATATAGCCTCAACGTACCTTGTTTTACCATTCTTTCACTTATTATCTGTTACTATATTCAGAATATTTTTTCTCTACATGATATCTGCACTCCTGTGGTCATTCTTCCTGGCACCCTATGTGTAGTCTTGGGCTTTATACTTTTGTGGTGATTATGAGATGCACTACATGTTCAGATGTATCTCAAACAACGTATTATGGCTATCTGTTTCTGAGAAACTTGCTAAGCCTCAACTGGGCCATCATGAACTAAAGAAATAAATAATTAAACTAACACCTGCAGAAACTGACTGAGAAGTGAAAACTGCTGAAGACCACTCTCAGTGGAAAAAGTGAAGAATAATAAACCACACCATTGGAGTTTTAAATGGAACAAGTATAACTACTGGCAAATATTGCTGGTTTGTTCAAAGAAGATATAAAAATGATTGTTGCGATCAGCTTTCTAGTTGCTGCGCAGAAAGAACCCAAACAAAAGAGGCTTGTGGAGGAATGGGTTTATTTGGCTTACGGACTCGAGGGGAGACTCCATCCTGGCAGGGAAGATGATGGCATGAGCAGAGGGGTGGACATCACCTCTGTCACAGCACTGGAAACAGCAACAGGAAGGTGTGCCAAATACTGGCAAGGGGAGCTGGTTTATAACCCCCAAAACCCACCCCCAACAACACAGCTCTAGCGAGGTTGTAATTCCCGAACTGCCATCAGCAGAGGATAGATTACCCAGAACACATGACAATGATCAAGAGAAGATTATTCAAGTTAAATATTATAACATTAATTCTACTGAATCTACTCAGATTCTTTGTGGAGAGGAGTATACAGTCATACACGATGTGGTCTATGTGCATGTGTCTGCGTGTGCATGTAGAGGTCAGAGAACCAACCACCTAAGTGTTGTTCCTCAGTTGTCATCCAACTTTTTAGAAATAAAGTCTCTCATTGTCATGGAGCTCACCAGTTAGGCTGAATCGAATGGCTAGAAGTCCCAGGGATCTGCCTGTCTCTGCCTCCCCAGTGCTGGGACACTTTCAGCTATTGACATTTGAGCTCTGGACATTGAACTCAAGTCCTCTTGCTTGTAGGGCAAGCACTTTACCAACTGAACCATCTCTTCAGCCAAGCCCTGAATCTCTTATAGGTTGTAGATTCAGTTAAAACTTGTGACAATGCGTAATTTGCCATGTCCATTGCAGTTCATGATGCATTACATGCTGAGAATTGAGGTATGTTTTTCCATGAGTCTCTGTGCCACCCATCTGCCTTCTAACACTGGGAAAGGAACTTTTAATGAAGATCTGATTAGTAGACTCAGTGACCACTTTGTTCTGCTCATTGTTTCCTTTGGTGCATCCCTCAGACGCACAGTGCACCAAAATTGCAAAGTACTCTCATGCATTCACTGTCATTAAAAGCTTTTCATTTTGAAATAGTAATAACCAAGCAGCTCTAAGTGTCTTTATTCCAAAAAATGAACACACAAATAGTGCAACTTATTATGTGAAATGCTTTCCAAAAAAACATCTGAATAAACAAAGCCACACTCGGCACATACTCTGCCTCTGTGGGTTGAACAGACATTCATTGTCTACATTAAGACACTTTTGTGGTAATTTGACCATTTCTTCATACAGTCATTCTAAGCTGTAAACACAAATTTACATCAGAATGGTTTCTTTCATCTGTTTTAGCCTCCAGCATGGAGTCTATAAGCACAAAATAATTTTTAACATTAGAAAAAAATAACAGCTGACCATCTGGGGATAATTCTCCAGAAATATCAAAACCAGAAACTGATTTGTACAGATTGGAAAAGGTCATTTCCTTACAATTGAGAAATTCTTTCATTTTGAAGCTATTGGTTGAACATTCTATGAGGTAGAAAGCTTATAGTGAGCACAGATGATGGCTCATTTCTGTAGTTCGGATCTGAAGTGGCTCCCAAGGCTTAGTCACAGTCTGTGGCATTACTAGGGAGTGGTAGAAACTTTAGGAGGTGAATCCTGGAGGAAGAAAATTAGGTCAGTGGGGGCATGACATGCAGGGGATGTTGAGGCCCCAGCCTTTCCTCTCTTTGCCTCTTGACTGCCATAAGGTGAACAACTTGGCTCCCACCATGACACTGTTCCTTGTCGCAGGCCCAGAGCAAGATGGTCAAGAGACTATGTACTGAAACCCTGGAAGCCATGAGGTACAGTAAATCTTTCCACTATTGAAATTGAGCACTTCAGATATTTTTAAAGTTTTTATTTATTGGTGTGTATATAGGCATGCATAAAACTCTGTGTGTGTGTGTGTGTGTGTGTGTGTGTGTGTGTGTGTGTGTGTGTGTGTGTGAGTGTGTGGACAACTGTGAGGTG
The DNA here is from genome assembly GCA_004024765.1 of Zapus hudsonius. Taxonomy (NCBI): domain Eukaryota; kingdom Metazoa; phylum Chordata; class Mammalia; order Rodentia; family Dipodidae; genus Zapus; species Zapus hudsonius. The sequence continues at coordinate 54,080 of PVHP010003398.1, forward strand.
TTCTCTGTCTTCTTTCATACAGGTTTTCTTACTCCTGCAAACAATAGCAATGTCAGCCTAAGCTAGCTCATAGGCTTGGGATTCTCCTGGCTCTACCTCTCATTCCCACAGGCCTGTTGGAATCACAGATGCATATGCCACTTTGGATCCAGTTTTATGTGGGTGCTAGGGAACTGAACCTGGGCTTGCAGACTTTGCAAGCAAGCACCTTTAATCACTGAGCCATCTCCCAGCCCTCTTGGGTGACTAATTTGTCACAGCAAAGGAAGTCTTACTAACATAGCTATCAATACAATAGTACCTGTCAAGAAAAATATTTATTCTGAAGATGACTATTACTTATCAAACTTTACTTCCCTTTGGCTCTCACAAAAGAAGTACATTATATTCAAATTAAAATTATGAAAACTCATTGAGTGATTCGATGGCTTTATGGGTAAAGGAACTTCCTGTACAAGCATTAGAGCCCAACTTGGATTCCCCAGCACCCATGTAAACAGCCACACACATCTCCAACCTCAGTTCTATGGGGACAGAGCTCAGAGAATCCCTGAGGCTCATGAAGACAGAAAGCTCTGGGGGTCAGCAAGAGACTCTGTCTCAAGGAAGCCTGAGGAGCTGTGGAGGGGAGCATTGGATATTCTCTGGTTTCTGCACACAGGTACTCAAGGTGCTGCATTTGCATACATATGCATACACCACACACATTTTTCCTCCTTTGTTTTAAAGGTTGTTTTCATAGATAAAAACAATGAGCAAACCAATATTTAGAAAAATCTTACTGTTGTAAAATAAATGAAGCAGGCTTCAATTCTACTTCAATCTTGAAGTTTGACCTTGAGAATTTTAATAACCTTATTAACATCCATATTGTTTTAAGTTTTACAGCCTTTTTATTATATAATTTTACTTATTAATTTTGTTCTCATCTTTCCTTTTCCATTTATGAAAAAAATCCTTTGGGAAAAATATTGTTTTACCATACAAAAATCCTTTCTTAATATCACAAAACAAAACACTATAACAAACAAACTTACCCAACTTATCAGAGTTGAGTCTACAAGTATGAAACAGCCAAAGGTAATCTGTAGCATATCGTGGAATAATAAGGTTCTTGTTTTAGGCAGACTTTTTGCTGCTTGAATTTTAAAAAGGTTTTTACACATGTTTCCTCCATGTTATAAGTTTGAGAGAAATGTGACACTTTTCACTTTAGTGAAAATTGGCCAATATAAATAGCTTTGGACAGTGAACTTAGCAGGAAAAGGCAGGAGAAAAATAAGTGGAGACAAACATATTCATATGTTAACCTTGTAATTGTAGTGTTGGGTACAAAGGGCATTAATCCTGCAGAACTGGGGAAGATCTTAAGTGGTTACTTTTCCAGGGAGGACCAAGGGAAAAGAAGAGAAATAGATTCCAATAGCACAGGCTGAACAGGAAGCTCACTGTTGGGACCAGTGATTACAGACTGAATCCAACACTCTCGTATATTTATTTTTAAAAATCTGAAAACCTAAAATAATATGAAAAAAATTTCAGATTACCTTTTATCAAGTTGCATCTGTAAGAAATTTAGCATCATACCACATATATTATAGAACCCTTTTTGTTACAAACATTAGTATTGCATCTAATGATTAAATGAACATAAAGACTCTAAATCTAATAATGTTTTAACAATACTGTTTTTTATCATAGTAGCTTTATAATGTACACACATACCAAATTAGATATTAAAATATCCAATCTCAACATTATTTATAGCAGAATGTATTACTAGTAATGAATTAATGTTGAGTGACAATGTTATTTTTTCAATAGCAAAAATAGCAATCGCAACATTGACAAAATATGTATATTTTATATGAGGTAAAGACAAGAAAACATGTAAAGTATCTCTACACATATGCCAGTGTTTTAATTTTTTCTTATTTTGTAAATTTACATTTAAGTTTATCTAGACAAAAGTAGTTTAGAACTTTTTGAGTACTTAATAAAAGTATATTTTAGCAATTTAATTACCCCTTAAATGTAAGATATTAGTTGTCTCCCTTGTAAATCTGTAATAAGTTTTTAAGCTTCAGTTTCCAGAATTAACATTTGAAAACGCCAGATTTAAATTATTTACCAAGTATTTTGCCTAACTTATTTTCTCTTAACAGAGATAGGCTATTATACTAAGTTTATTATAAAAGAGAAATTATATTTATGATGTAATGAATTACATTAAGTTCATCCGTAAACCTTAAGATGTCTTTGTAACCCTTTAGGCAGTTTAAGCAGGTTTTAAAATGACAGCTTTAAAACTTGCCATACAGAATAAGGTTACCAAATCTGGGTTGCTACTATTGGTTATGATTGTATTTTATGTAATTTCCATTGTGAAAAATAAATGTATCATAAATACATTTGATAAATACATCTATCCCTTAATATTTATTATAGGTCTGGGCAGGGGAACTTACACACCAATCTAACAAATAAGGAAGGATACCTTAAAATCTTTATTTTCATGCAGTAAGCTCTCTAGGAACCTGGGAGCATAGTCAGGTAAGAGCGACCCTGAATAGGGCAGGAGGTGGCCTAACTCCAAGACAAATGGCTCTGGCCTGTAACTCTTAGTCCCAGTCATAGGTTACTTCCCACAATAAGCTCTTGATCAAAGAGACCCATGAGGTCCCTCAAAATAAGAGAGGCTTGTGTCAAAGCTCTTGAATACCCTCCTCAGCAAAAGGTAAGACCATATTGCTGAAGATACCACAGATTGTCATCATACAACATCTGTTAATTATCAAGAATGGTATCCAGCCCCCAGATGGTAGCACGTGTAGTGCTGGAAAACATTACATGAGCTGCCAGGGGAAATTGACCAAAGACATTCCAAGAAAGCAGAGGTTGTCCATATACAACATTGAATGATGCTATGAGGATGAAGACCAGTAATGCCAAGAAGTGCTCACCCCTGCAATAGTGGCACTAAACCTAGGTGGGTAATGAATGACTTGTTAATTGGCTAACAGATCTGATCAGAGGCAGGTAACCTGTAACTGGAACAGGGATCCATGGCAATCTCATATTAAAACCAAGAACCTCAGCTCCAAGGGTAATCCCCCACTAACCAGAGACCTACAGATAGGCTATACCCATTAGAATCTCCACTAATTTACAAAGTTTGTCTCATTTAACCTATACTGATCTCACTCTCCATTGGAGGTTCTGTTTGTATGTTTCAGAAGCCAGCAAGAACCATGGACAACCCAATCCCACCAATAGGACCAGAGATGTTACCTGTCATCCAGGCAGAAGATGAACCTCCCTTAACTTATGATATAGAGCCCAAACGAAATCTTTGAGGAAGTGATGAGATGAACAAGAGACTCGAAAGCAAATCAGATAACCTGTGAAAGGATAATGGAGACAGACACTGAGAATACCCAACACAATCTAAAGCAGAAATCCAGAGATTCTTAAGACCGCAATCATAAAGCAGTCCTAAAACTCACCTACCATGGCTCAGGGATCTGATCAGAAGAGGGGGTGGAAAGATTGTAAGAGCCATGGTGGGAGAGAAAGAGAAAAAAAAATCTGGTACCTCTGGTACAATCCATATCTCCCTATCCCATGGACTGGTCCAGCAAGCCCATATAGGAAGACCCCCAGTGGGGTGGGAACAGGGAGGAGGGAAATGGGATACCACCATAAGACTTGCTCATGCAATGTATCTAACAATTTACAATAAATATGGAAAAATTTACATTTGTTATTTGTATATTAAAATTTCTTGGAAAAATAAATTTATAATTATTAAATTTAAAGATTTTAAAGTATATTAGTAATATTTGATCAATATAAAGAACTTTATTTTTTACCCTTGATGATTAAAAAAATAAGATAAAAATTAGTCATTATTTTGGAATCTGTTTTGGAGGAAAATCTTTATTAAGACCTATGTAGGGGTGGCTTCCAGAAGGAGCTGGGTAGCTGCACCTCCACTCTGGGAACTGTAAGACTATTGTCAGCAGGGCTGAGCTACCTCTTGTGATGTAGCTCAGGAGGATCTTTGCCATGGAAGCCATTGTCCAGGCACCCAGCAGGCCCAGCAAGAGGAAATGGCCATTGTGGGCATGCATCCCTAGAGAAGGTGTTTCCTCAGCTACCCCTGGACTTGTCAGTGGAGGCACCTTCCTGAGACCACTCCCTGGGGGCTTCCAGGTAGCCAGTCCTCTGTTACCTAGTGAATCTGGCGTGGATTCATACCAGCATTGACACCTGGACACTGAGTTCTCCAGCCTCCAGAGCATGACGAGATACTCCTTACTGCTGCCCTTGTTGGTGTCCTCTCTGCTTGTGCTTCACAGGCCCCTGGGTCCCTAATGAGGCAGGTGCAGAGGAAGGTGGACCCACCTGCTTCTGGCCACAGCCACCCCTGGTAGCCTGCATTCTGTAGACCAGTGCTTACAGTGCCACTCTTACCACCCAATGTCAAAGCTGATGTGTTGCCTTTAAACCATCTGCTTCTCCGAGGTTGCCTCCCTGAGCTGTAAATTTGTTCTTACAAAACAATATCAATAAATCAAAGCCATCTTTCCCAAAGGGAGAAAACGATCTATGTAGCTAATGTAAGCTTTTATAGCTTAATGAAACTTATCTTGTGATTCCAATGAATGCTGTTTTAAATAAACAAACTGAACTTTCAGTAAAGCATTTTAGATGCCTACTCTCTCTCTAAATTACTAGCTTTAGAAGAGCAGATATCTCTTAAGGACACATTAAACCATTTGAAAGTTTTATAAAACATATTTAGTATAGACCCAAAGTATTATTTTAATAAGTTTAAGAAATTAAGAGTGTCTAGATTTTTAAGGAAGTACACACTTATCATGCCTTTTAAAATATTTTATTTATTTGTGTGTGTGTGTGTGTGTGTGTGAGAGAGAGAGAGAGAGAGAGAGAGAGAGAGAGAGAGAGAGAGAGAGAGAGAGAGAGAGGGAGGGAGAAAGAATGATGAATGGGCACACCAGGGCCTCCAGCCACTGCAAACAAACTCCAGGCACATGTTGCACTTTGTGCATGTGGCTTTACATGAGTACTGGGGAAATCGTGCCTCTTAATATATCTCCAACACATTGGCACTCATACATATGCACAGAGGGATTTTAAATTTGGAGTTTAGTGTGCCAAAGGGTTTTCTTTAAAATGTAAAAATGATGTAGTCACTTTTTTTGTTACTCAGTTCTTTCTTAGGATACAAAATGACACATAAAGAAAGGAAACCAATGAAGCTTCTCTGAGCACTAACAGAAGAAAACCATTACTATAAACAGTTCACCCAGTTTAAAAGAACACACAACAACAAGCAATGCAGAATGTTTCCATCTCTCTTTCTCTCTCTCTCTCACACACACACTCTCTCTCTCTCTTTTTCTTTGAGCCATAAGAAAGGTTTGCTGTCACAAAAGATCAGTGGTAAAATTTCAGAACAAGACTAAACTCTTTCCTCTTTAAGAGTTAACTAGATTTAAATATCATACCCCATCTCTTTTCCTCTGTTTTATCCTACAACAGACCACAGCAATCTTTCTATTTGATATAGAACTTTGTTCTGTTTAGAGATAGAGAAGGAAGAGACAATGCCAGAAAAGGACAGATGAGAGTAGAAGATTCAGAATAGTTGGATTTCTCTTTAGTTCTGACATAATCTTTCAAATATTTGCATTAATTTACTATTTATTTTAATACCTTTTAAAACTTCTATGTAGTTTCTAGAACTCTTATTAGTTTATAAGTTATTAATCCATCATTTTCTCCAGTTATTTTTGTTTTGTTTTGTTTTTTGGTTTTTTGAGGTAGCGTCTCACTCTAGCCCAGGCTGACATGGAATTCACTATGTAGTTTCAGGGTGGCCCTGAATTCATGGTGATTCTCTTACCTCTGCCTCCCAAGTGCTGGGATTAAATTAAAGCAGGCTATCCATTTATGATTTTTTAAATTCTTTTGCCTAGGATTCTAGTTTAACATGCCATAAATAAAATAAAATAAACCCAATTTAGGATTGAGTATTATCCATTGTGGAAAACAGAAAGCTGATTTATTTTTAGTAAGATTTCCATTTTTCTCAAACATTTGCAGGTTGAAATTAACACAATTATCAGATATAAAGCCAGCTGAAGTACAAAGTTAACAGGTTTTTTTTTCAATTATTATTGTGTACAAGGGCCCATATTGGTGATGCAGGATTTCGGAGTCCAGGTAGGGATGAGATCTCCATAAAGATGCAGGAGATCCCAGGCCTGAGGACCCCAACTGTGGGTCCTTGTCAAAGTTATCAAAGACATTGAAAATGTGAACTCAGAGGGGGGCAAATTTTGAATTGTGAGATTTATTTTAGGGAGAGTTAGGATCCAGAGGGAAGCCAAGCAGGAAGGCCCAAGCCAGAAGAAGCTCTCCCCTTTCCCATCCTAAAAATCTCCCACACATAGTGACAGCCCCCAGGAAGGAACCTTTGGAGAAGGGGCTTACACACTTGGAAGCAAAGCAGGAGAGCCCAAGACATAGTGGGTCAGAGAAGACTAAGAGAGGGTTCGGGGTTCAGAGAGTTTATGGGAGATCATACATGTAGCAAAGCAGGAAAACACCTGGATAAAGAGAAGTTCTCACCCTCCTCAAGCTGGGACCGTGGAAGGGAAGCCAAGGAGATCCCTCTCACACTGGGAAAGTGCTTACCAGAGAAGCCAAGTAGTTAGCTAGGGCTGGTTCTACTGATCTGGAGTTAAGGGAATAGCCTCATACCTACTGCTGTGCTGGGCATTATCCTAACAGACTTTCTAGGTGGATACACAATGGCTGGTTTGTGCACACCCCAGTCATGGGAAGTAGGGCAGCATGATGATTTTTGTGATGTCATCGTCCATGGTCTTAGCAATGGTTCTGTTCTGTTCAGGTCAGTGGTAAATGTCATCATCAGATGTAGTCATCATTTGGCCACATTCTAGGTACTCTGAAATTAGCAATTTATACTTCTAATTGCCAAATATTTCAATGCTACTCCCCTTTGATGAATCAATTCCATCTTTGAGTTGCTTCTCTCTTCTACAAATTTATTGTAAAATTCAAGAAGAACTAGGTTGTTCCTTAAACATTTTGTTTACAGATGCTTCATGAGGCAACTATCTGGTTTAATGACTCCCTAGTTCTACTTGCTAAAGCATTGGGGCATGAACCTTGTTTCACCCTGTTTTTTATAACAGTGAGTGCTTTTCCCCCCAGTATCCAATAGCGTGTTCCTCAATCTGGACATTACTGTCCATATTCGACCAACATACTGTCTCTGATACTTAGGTATTCCACAAGAAAATTGGGGCTTTCTTTCCAGTTCTCCTGTTTTCTTTCCTAGCTTTATCAGTATTTGTGGCACTGTAGACCATACCCAGCATGCACTTCACAATTCTTCCACCCCCTACTCAGTGCCAAAGTGGACTCCACAGACTAAGATATTGGTTACAGCGGCACCCCACTTCTTTGAAATGATTTTCTGTTTTAGTCTTGGATGGCTGAAACAAAAAGCCATAAACTAGGTGGTTTCAAATAAGAGAAATTGATTTCTTATAGTTTCTAGAAGCTTGAAAAATACAAGATGAAGGGGGTAGAAAATTTGAAACCTAAAGAAGTTCTGCTTCCTGGACAGTCACTTTTCACTGTAACATCACAATGAGAAAGGAACAAAGGAGCTTTCTGGGACCAATTTTGAGGATTCCAATCTCAAGACCTAGTGACTTCCTGATTGAGGATTTGATTTTAATACAGATTTGTATCATCTTCCAGTAGGATTACATCCTCAGAAATGATCATAATTGAAATTATCATAAATCCAAAATGCATTTAGGTACCCTACCAACCATCACAGTTTAACAATCTAGGCTGGTGTGTCAACATTTGCACTTTGTATGTGGCATTGTCATCTACAAAATTCATGTGTGAGAACTGTGCATTAAGTTTGAAATTTTTTACTGTTTTAAATAAGTTTACAATTATGTGTCAGGTTTTGTTTGCTGTTATTATGAGCCAAATGCGGTCATAAGCAATCCACAGGCTTCAGGTTGGACACTCCTGGTGGACGATGGATTATTGATTATATGGCTAATTGGGAAGTATGGCTTGCTGGCACTGCGATGCATTGCAAGAGAGTACCATAGCACGTATTCTACAGGAAAATATGAAAATCCAAAGTACAGTTTCTAATATATGTGCATTGTTTTGTGTCATTGTAAAGTCAAAAATTTGTCAAGCACTGTAAGCCAGAACTCTATATTTGTGAGGGACACCAGCTATCAGACCATAGCAACTGAATACTATTTATAATTACATCAGAAAGAGTATTAACGAAATCTGAAGACAAGTACTAAACTGGGCATGGTAGCACATGCTGCTGCACATTCTGGAGGCTGTGATGGAGAATCACTTAAGCTCAATATTTCAAGAGCAGCCTGGACAACATAGCGACACTAAAAAAAAGATAAATCTTGTTAAACTAGATTAAAAATACTTGTAATACTTATACAAGACACATTTTCAATGTAAGAAAATAGTCAGGTTTAAAGTAAATGTATCTATAAAAATCTATTTTATCACAATACAAAGGGAAACAGTATAGTCAGAATGTTATCAAACTACAGAGTCTACAAGATGCAGAGCAGTACAGAGCTGAGATTTGCTTTTTGTTTGAGACAGGAACTCATTCTAGCACAGGCTGGCCTAGAACCTTCTGTGTAGCCCAAACTCACAGCACTCTACCTGTCTTAGCCTTCCAAGTGCTGGGATTATAGGCATGGGCCCAGGTCAGAGTTGACATTATAATGATAATAGTAACATTGCATGGGGAAAATAATAATAATCATAAATTTTGTGTGAATCTGATAAAATAACATCAAATTATGGAGTAACTTTGGACATAACTAAAAGTGTTAATAGATAAATTCACAACACACTTTCAACAAATCCCTGTGAAATGAAATCGAATAGTGTATGTTTTCTGTCTGCAGAGTAATTATTAAACTATAAATTGATAGTTAAAAATATCTAAATGTTTTAAAAGTACCAGTTATAAATAACACATATACACATATCCATATGTGCAAATACACAAGTATATATGAGTGTGTGTGCAATACTTAAACTTATTTTTTGTTTTGCTTAACTTTATGTGGTATGTTATCATATAGAATTGTTATGGATTCAGCCTGTAAATTTATTCTTCAAACAAAGTATGAAACTGCAAGGGATACAAGTTTATGTACGTCTGAACAGGTGTGCTGATCCTATAGGTGTCTTTCTCTGTATATCTCAGTCCTGTCCTTTAAAGGGTGTCATAAAGGACCAAACTCTTTACCTGGGTTTTACCTGCTTTGGTGGCAGGATATTACAGTATCGATCCAAACTCAGTGTTTTAATTTGCTGCCTATCACTAAAAGATCAAGTGGGGAAAGTCGGAATTAGAACTAAATATTTGAATTGATGAGATGTGTTAGATGATTTCACCTGTCCGGAGTTAGGAATCCCAAGTCTGGGAGGTAGCAAAACTGGAACAAGCGGACCTCTGCTGTGCTTCCCTGGCAACTGCACCTGACTGCAGGTAGCTCTCATTAGCTGGAGAACGTGGAATGTAAGTTTGAAAATCAGGAGAATGTTAAACAATTCTCAACATTTCATAAAACATGAATTAAGACACAGTGCCCTAAAAGGCTTTCAGAAGCAGTTTGTCATTATTTAGTCTTTACATGGCCTTTTAGAAAACAGAAAAGTGTCTCAAATTGTGTCTCATTACTCGTCGCTAAGTCTTCTAACCTTTGAAGACTAGAATATTATAAAACTTGAGCCGTCTGTGCTTTCAAATTGCATTCACCTTTCCTTTCTGTTTAGCGTTGTGGTATGCAGGTAATTTCAAACTTCCGATTGCACTAGTCCATTTGAGGCGTAATGATCAAAACCAGGAACCGGAACCTGAGCTCCACTGCTCTTTAAAAACAGGTGGCACTTGCCTGCATTCCCAGCTCTGCGGAGGTGGAGGCAGGAAGATCAGAAATTCAAGGTCATCCTTGTTCAGTTACTTAGTGAGTTAGTGGCTAGACTGAGCTACATGAGACCCTGTTTCGAAAATAGACGAAAGAATGAACGAATGAATGAATAATCAAAACAACAACAAAATTCCCAGTTTTAACACTTTAACGTTGTTTTTCTTAAATTTGATTCTTTATAGAAAGATTTAAAAAATATTTCCGATAAAGTGAGTTTACACATTAGAAAGGAAGAAAAGAAGCCCTCATCTTTTGAGGAATGCTGGTTTCTGTTAGAGTCACAGTTGATTTTTTTTCTAGGCGTGAGGGCGGGGGCAGTGTCAGAGAACAGACCGCGGCTGTGTGGTTCCCGCACTTCATGCGTGAAGGAGGATCTGGGCGGCGGAGCTGCAGCCCGGTGCTGCGGGATCCTGACACAGCTGGCTGGCTCCGGTGGGTCCTCACTTTTCCTGTAGACGCAGATCAGAGAGGTAAGTAAAGGATTTGTGTTAACGGGGGCGCGGGACATCCCAGGGAGGCCAAAGCTTGCTTCTGCAGAACTCGGTGGAGTGACTAGGTGTGCCAGGCAGGTCCCCAAAGAGGGAAGCCTTATTAGCATTTTCCTTTAAGAAGGCTTCACGGATACTGGTTGGAATCCGATTTCAACAGGTGCAGGGAAGGGCTCACCTTCGAGGTTTGGGGTACTGCGCCTCTTCCCCCTCCCTCTAGACCGATCTCTAGAGCCCCACGTTGTCGTCGAGGATCCTAACCTGTATTCTCAACTCCATTTTCCAGTCCTGGAGCCCAAGGCGACAGTGGGCTGAGGGGTGGCAGGTCACGCCCCGCCCTTGCCAAGCCTCGGAAAGACTCGGAGCGCAGAAGCCAGCGCCTGGGCGCGGACCAGGGCGGCCGGCTCCCGCGCCCTCGCCGGGATGCCCAACGCGTCGTGGTCCGAGGGGCCCGGGCCGGCCCCGGCCCCGTGCGGGGACTGGGCAGCCGACTGTCCCAACGCGTCGAGCTGGGCGCCGCTGCCGCAGCCGCTGGCGGTGGCCGTGCCCGTGGTCTACGCGCTGATCTGCGCCGTGGGGCTGGCGGGGAACTCGGCGGTGCTGTACGTGCTGCTGCGGGCGCCGCGCATGAAGACCGTCACCAACCTGTTCATCCTCAACCTGGCGGTGGCCGACGAGCTCTTCACGCTCGTGCTGCCCATCAACATCGCCGACTTCCTGCTGCGGCGCTGGCCCTTCGGGGAGCTCATGTGCAAGCTCATCGTGGTCATCGACCAGTACAACACCTTCTCCAGCCTCTACTTCCTCACGGTCATGAGCGCGGACCGCTACCTGGTGGTGCTGGCCACGGCCGAGTCGCGCCGGGTGGCCGGGCGCACGTACGGCGCGGCGCGCGCGCTCAGCCTGGCCGTGTGGGGCTTCGTGACGCTCGTGGTGACGCCCTTCGCGGTCTTCGCCAGGCTGGACGACGAGCAGGGCCGGCTCCAGTGCGTGCTGGTCTTCCCGCAGCCCGAAGCCTTCTGGTGGAGGGCCAGTCGCCTTTACACGCTCGTGCTGGGCTTCGCCATCCCGGTGTCCACCATCTGCGTCCTCTACAGCACCCTGCTGTGCCGGCTGCGCGCCATCCGGCTGGACAGCCACGCCAAGGCCCTGGACCGCGCCAAGAAGCGGGTGACCTTCCTGGTGATGGCCATCCTGGCCGTCTGCCTCCTCTGCTGGACGCCCTACCATCTGAGCACCGTGGTGGCGCTCACCACCGACCTCCCGCAGACGCCGGGGGTCATCGCCGTCTCCTATTTTATCACCAGCCTGAGTTACGCCAACAGCTGCCTCAACCCCTTTCTCTACGCCTTCCTGGACGACAGGTTCCGTCGGAGCCTCCGCCAGCTGGTGGCTTGTCGCCGTGCGGCCGCCTGATGGCCTCCGCCCTGACAGTCTCGGTGGGTTCCATGAGGGCCACAGTTGAGTCTCGCGCCCCCTGGCCTGGGCATCCTGGGCAAACTTGCAGGCCTGCAGATTCTTGGACCCACCCTCTGCGCCAACGACTTGTTTGCCAAGCCCTAAGCGTGAGGCCGGTGCACGCAGATTTCCCCTAAAGCATACCGGCAGGGGAGGGGTCGACCCCTGAATTTGAAACAGAAGTGTCGGTGTAGAGGACCCGACCGTATGGCTGGAAACCCGCCCCTCGAACTCGGCCTTGATCTCCACGGGCGGCCCTGGGTACCCCGGCAGAGAGGGGCGCGAGGATGGGGACTCCCAGGCATCGGGTCCCCTCTGGCCACCGTGCTGGGCTTCTTTGCTGTCTGTAACTATCATCTGTGCTTTTTCTGTCGTCAGTGGCCACTCGTCCTTCGGTGCGCTCTAAGGGCCTGAGAACCGGGTGAAGGTCAGTGCGCTCGAAGCCCTCCACTCCGCCCTGTGCACTGACACCGCTAGGGAACCGGAGCACCTCCGGGAAGAGGCTGGCGCTTGGCTGTCACAGCAACCCTTTTCCTTTCTCCTTTCTTACGACTCTTTGGGAACACAGGTTGACCGCCGGGAGACCAGAGCCCTGAGAAGTCGTCCTGGAGAGAGGTTCCAGCGCCCTCTTGAGGAGCCAGGTGGCCAGAGCGTCCTGAGCTGGCTTCGCTGTGGCGCGCACCAGCCAATTGTTTTCTGCAAAGGACCCCAATCCCTTGCAGCGCCCCTGACCCCTCTACCACCTCTTCATCGTCCCAAGGCCTTCCATAGACTTGGACCATTTCATTGTAGTTGGTTATTCGTTGTTTTTGAGATCCAAGACCTTTGTAAATAACACACACACACACACACACACACACACACACACACACACACACACACACACACACACCTCTGCACAAACATGGGAAATACAGACCAGCAACTCCCACTTTGATTTTATCTTTACTCACAGGAAACAAAAGTAGACTATGAGAGAGGAAAACACATATTTAACCAGTCACCTGCAGTGTACACCTCAGATAGAGGCCAGAATTAACCAGACTGATCACTGATCATAGTGCTTGAAACACTGTTATAAGATGACCTCCTCCCCCGAAAGAATAAAAATATCCCAAGAAGTTTGTACCCCATGTAAGACTCAATTTTATGTGTAACAAAGTATTGCAAGAAAGTTTCGTTTTCTGTTTGGTTGGCATCAATCTCTCATTCATTTAGGCTCAAAATATGCAGAAGGGAAAACTCCTGTAAGAGGGGGCCACCCTCCTCTCTGATTTTGGTGAATGAGAATTGGTTTCTTAGTTCTGGAAGTTGTTAGGAACATTGGAATATTTCACAGGTATCAGTTTAGAAAGTTCATTTACAAGCCTTATGCTTTGAGAGAAAATAATAGTAAATTATTCAAAATACAAATTTTGGATCAGTCATGCATTCTGAATGATGGCCATCGTGATCTTTGAACAGGCTTCTGCATGCCTCATGGAATATGGGTTATTGTCTTTCAGATTTTTAGGAAATATTCTACAGATTAAAAAACTCATAACAGAGTGCCCTGGAATTTTTCAAAGTAAAAGTGTTAGAGTTGAGTGACTTGTAGGCTGTCCAAGGTGATGGACAAAGAATGAAGTGCAGTGTGATCAGCTGGGCTGGAGACTTCGGGTCTTCATAACTCAGCAGTGACACAGAGTAGAGGAAACCCCAGGTGGCCCTGCTGTCCACTAGGTCACCTCTAGTGTAGATGGACCTGTGAGTGTCTTGGAATCTATGTAGATGCTGCTGAAAAAAAAAAACCACAGGCTGGAGCACTGTTGTGTCCTCACAGCTAGGTATGGACAGGGCAGCCTAGCATACTTGTGGACTAAAGAAGACTCAGTACAGTGTCACTGGCTTTCAAATCACGAACAAACTATTACATCACTGCCAGGTTGTTACCCTTCATATGAACAGTTGGGATCTCAGCCCATGTTTTAGAATTCCTTTTGATTTCTTAAATAATATATAGAATAAATGTGCAAACAAGTTATGAACAAGTAGACTATATCTACATCATTGTAATGGATACAGTTCTGTGTTCAATTTTGCTGTCTTTGTGTAAACTAAATTACTGAGTTTTATACCACTTCTGGTACTTAAAAATATGTATTTTGTTTTACTTATTTAGTACAGTTGTATAATGTGTGTGCATGCTTTCTCTTGATTCCTTGCAGGGAACTTTAGTTTAAAATAAGAGCTGAAACATCCCATGTGGCATGTGAATATTGCATTTCCTAAAATCATGGGACCTGTAGTCTGGCATGATAGGTTGCAGCTGAGTAGAGGAGAGCCAATAAAAAGCAGGGCTAGGAGATGAGTATAGGAAGATGTGTTGCCTGTAGTAGGTAAGAAGAGCTTGGGAAAACTCCCAAAGCCATGCTCTTTCAGAGCAAAGGGAGTGCGGGGGGTTTTATTTGGGGCGGGGGAGCCTATACACATTCGTTTGGAAAAGCATTTCAGAGGATGGGTTTGTTTCCAAGCATGTTCATTGCATTGATAACTGATTTGGTGCCAGCTTTTAACTGATTGCATTCAGAAGCTCCCCTTTGTCTTGCATAATTCTTGCTTAAGCTATGTTTCATAACAATAAGCTAAAACATGAGTAGCAAATACTAGGATCTGAAGTGTCAAATAATAGTGTTTGTTTAGGCTTCTAGGCATTATGTTTTGCTTTACTTAAAATAGAGCTTTTTAAAATCACATGAAAATTATTTCTTTTGTCTTCTTGGCAAGCTTCAAAGCTGTTTTCCCCTGCCATATGAATAACTTCTCCAAATAAACATTCTCTTGGTGAAAAATAGTGTGTGCACAGTAAGTGAAAAAGAAAATTGTGTTATTGATTCTATTTGTTATTGATGAAACTAGTCTGCAGCATTTTATATTCTCTTGTTTAAGACACTTATTAAAAGTGGACGTGACTGCCATCTTTAGGAGAATTACACTTAAAACGCTAGGGTTTGCAGTTACAGCAATGCTAGCTTAAAGCAACAGAAGCAAAACAGAACCCCAAACCAAAATAACAAGCCACCGTGGGTTGTATTCACCAGAAAACCTCATCAGTAACAACAGAAATCCCAACTTTTGTTTTCAGCTGATGGGTTCCTATATTTCTATAGTTTTCCTAATTATCATTTTACTGATTTTATAATGATGGAACATATTAATGAGGCTTGCCATTGCTCTGCTGCTATTCTTTTCCTGCTCTTAACTATTTTTATTAGTATAATGGACATATTAATGTGTATATTTTTACATCTATTTCTTTTTCATCGTTTTGTTTGGGTTTACCTAAATGTGGACTTAGCATTGATGACCATACAGATGCATATATATATATATATATATATATATATATATATATATATATATATATATATATATATATGCACACACAGACAAACATGCATGATGAATCAATAACACACAGCACAATGGATGAAAATGTCCTCTAAATATATGTTTGGCATAGAAGTTTCTTTCTTTCTCTTTTTCTTTCTTTCTTTCTCTTTCTTTCTTCCTTCTTCCTTTCTTTCTCTTTCTCTCTCTCTCTTTCTTTCTTTCTTTCTTCCTTCCTTCTCTTTTTCTTTCTCTCTCTTTCTTTCTTCTTTCTTTCTTGTTTTTTCTTTCTTTTGGCATAGAGCTTTCTATCCTCAATGTCTTCTGCTCCATGATCTCCATCCCCCTGAGCAGAAGGGGACAATAGGGCGCATCTGCTGTCAATTCTAGAGGTGAATGAACAGCCCCATTACCAAAAACCATTTCCATAAACACTTCCTTTCTATGATTTTTAAAGCAAATGGGTTTACAAGATATGTGACTGTGGGACCCTGCTAAGAGGCATGGACGATGTAGAAAGGAAAGTTGAGGCTGGCCTGAAATCTGATAATCTCATCCTTAGTTTGAGACTGGTAGGAGTTCAGCCTTGTCTCCTTTCTTTTATCCCAGAAACTCCAGCCCCCTGGCAGGCCAGCAACAAACTCGTAAGCCTAGACACTTCCAGGCCTGAATTTACTGGAGCTCACATACCCCAGCTGTAATAACAAGCCTGGGCAATAAAAGTTTAAAGGTCACAGTTCCACTGCAGCCACCGCCATCTGGTACATGCCTAAAGGCACGTAATTCCCGCCACTTGGAGCTGAGAAAGCTCCCCCCCAACTTATCTATGCAAATTAAGCATCCACAGGTTACTGGCCCCTGCCAGTCCCTTCATGAGATATCCACAGACTACCCTGCCCCTCCCAATGCCCTGGCTGCTTATGCCCCTGCCTCTGATTTTTCCTCTAGTTTCTCCTCTGTATAAATGACCTTATTATGCATAATAAATGAGCTGTTCACTGTGACTGACTCCCGAGAGTTCTTCCAGTCGTCAGCTTACCGTTATCTCAAGACTCTGTCCACACAACTCCATGAATGAACAGGGAGTTGATGCGTGCTGCAACTCCCCAACTAAGCCACGGAACCACATGTGACAATCTCAACTTTGTCATATATACATCTAGAATGACTGAATATAGCACACTTTTTGATTTGGGGCTGGGTGAGTTGAGACCAGTTTTTAAAATATATTCACAGGTAATTTATAAATGAGTAGGAAATGATGCCCAAAGTGTTGAACATTCTCCATTGTCTGTTCTGATATCAAGGTCTGGTAGAACCACAACCAGCCTCCTTATGACTTGTTAATGTGTTCAATCATTGTCAGGGGATCTGCTCACCTGGTAAGCCTGTTGTAAAGTCAAATGGCACAAATCTAGCTTTGTAGATCTTGACTGGCTTTATTTGAAATTCTAAAACTGGATAGCTCAACAAATGATTTAAAATGCCCTGCTCCACCACATAGGCAGGTGACATTTATAGACAAAGGAAAATAAATGATGTTCAGAAAGCAGAACTGAGGCCCGGTTGGCTGCAGGTTATTACTGTCTTATAAATGTTGGGTTGACCAAATGGCTGCTTGTGATTGGTAGAAACTCAACTGATTGTTTTCAGTTATGGTAAATCTGCACATTAAATTTGGTTTTAATACACTATGTATGGGAAAGCCTTACTCATGGTACTCATACTATTTGAACTATATGGAATTTCTATATTCTTAGGCTATGAAAATGTAGTGGTGACATACTGTGATACTTGAAATAAAGTTTCAAATTAAGTGGCAAAATATTTGTGGACCCATATTGCGGCAGGTTAGAATGACAGGGAAAACTAAGGGAACATGAAAGAGGAAAGGATATCATCATTACTCCAGTGGATCTGGTTTGAGTGTATGGTTGGCTGATTTCTTCACAATTAACAATAATTGTGAAAAGTGCCTAGAGAGAGCCATTCTTTTTGAGAGATATTTCAAACATGAGTGTTCAAAGTTTAACTTTGCAGCAATCCTTTCTCGTCTGTACATCTTCAGTTCTCTGAGGAAATTTCAAAACCAAGAATTAGATTCAAAACATATAGTCAAAACATATATCTTGAACTTCTTGTCACCTAAAAATTCCTTTGAAATAAAGCAAATGCATTTCAAAAACCCCTACAATTAGAAGGAATACACACATTCTTTGTACTGTTTTTTTACAAGACAAAAATTTAATGAAAATTGGTCACTGTGTATAATCCATGGTGCTAAATAGTTTCACGGGACTGTCACAGAAATGTAAAATAGAGTAAATGTTGAAGTCAATGTTACATATTATCATCATCTGATTCATCTTCTTCCTTCAAAGTTTCCTTAGCATATTTCTCTGCTTCTTACTTTATATCAATTGGAACAACTTCATGTCTTCATTTAGTTAATTCACCAACCCAGTTGAGTTCTAGTTCAAAAGCTTTAACATTAACTTCATCATGTACTATTAAAATTACTTTTGCAACATCATTGGCAGGTCATTTCTTTCAGCTGAAGCCTTTCTCTTTCTATCTTTGCAGCTTGCCTGGTGTCATGGTTTGATCCAGGTGTCCA
>PVHP010003399.1:0-37382 GCA_004024765.1 Zapus hudsonius
GACTGTGAGACAGTTGGTTTGATTTTGACTATGGTTAGGAAGCTGCAAGAGGTAAATGCTTGTAGCTCAAATTCTCTTTTTATTTGTTTGCATGTGTGGGGGACGGTCACAGTGCTGGAATTATAGGTGGGTCCTCCATAGCTTGCATTTTGTGTGGGTTCTAGAAATCCGAACTCAGGTTCTTATGCTAGCCCTAGCTCCAGGCCTCTCCTTTTCTTCAGTCTAGATCTCCCTAGTCTCCGGAATGGTGCTGCTCACACATGGTGGATCTTTCTTCTTTTCAGGTAAATGTCTCTGGTAAGACCTTCACAGGCACAAGCAGAGGTGTGTCTCCTAGGTGATTCTAAATTCCACAAAGGTGACAATAATAAACCATCACAGGGGTATCTGCTATTGTCACAAATATGGATAGAGGCATAAATATCCTGACTTTGTCATTTTTCATAATTCAGTTTTATTTTCAAGCTACTGTTAAACTGCATGCCTTTTGTCCACATATTCTCTGTGTGTGGTGTGTTTATACAGGAATGTAAAGTTTTACGTAAATAGGTATCAACACCCACATGTCCTGAAACAGTGTGCTTGGTAACTGGAGATCAATGTGCATTGTTATATTATCGAGAGGAACATGGTTACGTTTTCTCCTCCGCCTCTCTTTCTCTCTTTTAATGGAGCTAACCTAGTTTCATTCTGTCACTAGATTTTCTTTTATATTTAAACAAATGACAAATGAATATTTGCTCAAATGCACTTTGACAAATACCTCTTCTTACTTGTTGATGGTGATTCTGCTCTTGATCAATTTATGGTTTAGAGAGACATGGAGCCTGGGTCTGATTTGATTTCCCTGTGCCTATCAGGGTTTAAGAAATCTGAATGACAAGTTGCTGATCATTCCTACTGCATTTGGACATAGCCATAAAATGCTTCATGAATTCATATGTCTAAGATAAGTGGGGAAATAGCAGCCCATAAAGAAATGAGGGGCCTATGCACTTATGGGAGGAGACAGGACTACTATGCATGCAAACTATATGTGTGTGTGGTAGGATCAGGACCTGAGGCACCTTCACCTTCACCATCATACATTTTACTCACCTGTTCTGTAGGCACTTGGGTTTGGGATTACATCGCTGTCATCTACTTGTTGCTTCTAAGTTTTGCCAATAATTTTGTTCCATATCACTTAAAATATTTCATATTATTTCTCTTTATTAATAATGTCTTTTCTTATATTTTCTGACTTTCTCCTCATCTTGTTCTTTTCTGAATCTTCACCTCTTCTGTTAGCCAATAAAAACACAGTTCCTTCCTTGGTAGAAAAATCTCATAATAACATCCTTGATACAACATTGTTGGTTTCCATAATTATCCATTGTTTATCATATTTTTGGCCTCTCATGATTAGATCAACTCTCAGGGTCAATCTAGAACGAAAACCTCAAAAACAATAACAAAACACTCCTTTTGAGTCTTAACATGTTCAATTTCTCCAATTAAAAACACCAAATTCTTTTTTGTCATGGTTTGATAACACATTTCACACAACGAAATAGTAATAGGTATAAGTACCCAACATACAAAAAATTGATATTTTTATGAAGTAGTTTATTCTTTGCATTTAGTTTATGATTTTTGTCCCTGTGTGTCCGTGCTTTGACTCCTTACAAGTTCCTTTCAAAATTTCCATATTTTAAAGACCTCAAAACAGCTGTTATGTGCAATCTGACCCCAACGAACAGAAAAACAAAATTACCAGAAAGGGCTGCTTATAGACACGTTCGGAACACCTATTTAATCAGTGACAAGGAAACATACAATTAACTTAAAAGGGAAGCAATAATATTACAGTACACTTTGAAGGACAAAGCCATCCTGACATCTCTCTTCAAGCTAAACGCAAAGTTAAACACCCACACATATACAAAAATAGCTGTCTATAAAATGCCATCTGTGATGGTAAATGCTTTGGGGGGAGGAGGGAGAAGGAAATAATGCAAGGTAAACCGACATGTGGTAGACATCAGCAAAAGCTGAGGCAGTCAGAAATGAAAGCCTTAACAGAAAGTCCTGTGGTATAAACAGCTATAACATTACCATTACCCAAACAAAGCGAGCATAAAGGAATCTTTCCACAGACACAGAACAAAAATGTGTTCAACCAAATGTATTTCTGTAGCATCTGGAAAAAGCATGGCTGTTTGATATCGCTGTAATTATCACAACTACCATTTTCCTGGGAGTGAGAAGGTTGTTTTTGTTTTCTTAGGTTATTGTCAAGTGCTCATTAGTGAGTAGAGACAGTCTCTTTAGGTAAACACTAATCTCATCTTGTGTATATAAACATAGATTTAGCCATTTTAAGAAGTTCGTTCACCATCTAGTTAAATAGGGAGTTTGCCATTCCTTCAGCTGAGCAAGAGGAGAGCACTCACTTGATATTAAGAAGGTTGGGGAAAAACACTGGGTGATACAGACCATCATTTGTGAGAACCATCAGTGGAAAACAGCCCTACTCTGAATCAGTCTAGACACTACATGGTTCTGTCTAGTCTCATACAAGAGCTGGATCTCTGGCTTAGAGATTTCAATTTCTAACTGGTGTAAGGGTTAAAAATAATACAGCAACATCCCAGAAATAGTGGTGCCTGGCAGTGCGCAATACATGGAAGGGATTTCTCTAAATTATTTATGCTTAAATCTGTATAGGAAAACACTGAAATCTTCTTGCACCCAAAGTTCATCACCTTGGTGGTTAGGGGTATATCCCACAGGAACAGGATCAGAAGATGACGGATACCAGGAAACACTTGTTATGACACAGTAGTTTAGGAACATAAAAAGAAAAGTAAAGAGAAAGGAAAACGATGGTTGGATTTTCTTGTTTAAAAGATGTTCTAAACATTTATAGAACAATGACACGCTCTTAACAATGACACGAGGGACATAAAGGAATTGAAGTGTGGTGCGAAAGTGAAGAAAGACACACTTATTAAGCAAGACACACTTGTGAATAAAGAAAAAGGCTGAAGTTGAAAATAAAATGAGATCCTCGCATATTCTTTCCTTTACATGCCTTTGAAATTCAGAGCATTGCTCTGGTGGACACGAGAATATTAACAATTGCAATGCAAACTGAGTTGAATAATAAGAAATAGCAAAACTCTCATTTTCGTAATCAGAGCTCTAGTCACCAAGGACAGCCCTGCTTGAAGCCCATTAACACATCACAATAATAACCACCTGATGTAATGAAAACAAATGAATTCCAAAGCAACAGAACATGTCAGAAGGGGTCATTACTACACAGTTAATGAGCAATAAACAGACTTGGCCCATTGTCTTAGGTTCCAAAGAAAATTTTCAGTCCACCGAGGGCTTTTTTTGCACCAGGAAATATTTCATTCTTGTTTGGAATTTTTCCTCGGAACATGTTGGGGAACTATTTTCTTGCCTTCAGCTTTCTTGTTTTATTTTACTAAGCCGGAATTTCTGTTTCTCATTACCATTTCTAATTTCATAGAAAACAAGAATGTGAGGGAGAGAGTTGGGGAGTTAGGAAGGAAACACACAGTGTCTCTTCTCAGCTGAATGCCTCAAAAACAATTGAGAGACAGTCAATATACTAAAATGAGCCCCTTTTCACTTTTATTTGAGACAGGGTCTTGCTATGTACCTCAGACTCACTAATGATCCCCCATTTCATCCTCACAATTTGGGGGATGTACCACCATGCCTGGCTCACTCATCACCTTTCATTCTCATATTTTATTTACTGCTGACAATGTTGTGGGAAGAGATGAACATGACCTGGATTTTATATGATGTCTGGAATCCATGATTCTAATATTTTTATTATCTGGGATAAAAAACCCTTAGGCTTTTAATTTTTTATTTTTTTATTTATTCATTTTCAAGCAGAGAAGAGAGAGAGAGAGAGAGAGAGAGAGAGAGAGAGAGAGAGAGAGCAAGCACCAGGGCTGCCACCTTGTGGGTCTGGCTTATGTGAGTACTGGGGACTTGAACCCAGGGTCTTAGGTACTGGAGGCAAAGTGCCTTAACCACTGAGCAATCTCTCCAGCCCGCCCTTAGGATTTAATTTGATATTTTTCACTAGGTTCCAACTGTGCATTGGTATTTACCTCAGTTTAGCTCTCTACCTTGCAAACACTTTATATGAATTCAAACATGGGTATTGTTAAGCTCTAATTCTATCTTTTTAAAAATACTTTATTTTGAGAGAGAGAGAGAGAGAGAGAGAGAGAGAGAGAGAGAGAGAGAGAGAGAGAGAGAGAGAGAGAGACCTCCAGTCACTGAAAATGAACTTCAGATACATGTGCCCCTTCTGTGTCTGGCTTTGTGTGGGTACTGGGGAATGGAGCCTCTGTTGTGAGGCTTTTTGGACAAGCCTCTTAACTACTGAGCTATCTCTCCAGCCCCACTGTCTTCTTTTATGGGAGTCAACTTGGTATTGTCCCTGAAATATGCAAATCTAAAACTTTGTGTAATAAATACCAGATAATGGAATGAAATTCATAAAACTTTAAAATGCTTAAATACCTTCTAGCTTACTATATTCCAGTATCTGACTTTCTTCTGATGCATTGGTGTTTTTGTGTACTACTGGTACCCCCGAATCTCACTTACACACATGATTCCAATGAGGTGGGCATGGGTTCAAACTCTAAGTCCCTTCCCTGAGAAGTTTCTTCCCATAGAGAAACTGGTGGTCCAGACTCCAAGGTTTTGTCTATAAAGTGATCACAGATATACTGAGTCTGTAAGGTTTTCCACTCGAAGAAAATCATGTGTGGTGCCAAGCAGAGCATCTGGCGTGGAACAGAAAGTGCTTGCAACACCTTCCTTGAATGATTAGGTCAGCCTGTGGCAAAGTGTGGGATTCTATGAAATCTTTCCACATGGCTTATAAATACATACCCTGCATTTCCTGGTATGAATGCCCACTGGCTTCCTCTTACCTGTAACCAGATCATTATTCATGAAGGCGATTACCTGATGAGATTTAAAGCTACTAAACAAGACTGTCAGCTAGCTGAAAAAAACCTGGTAGCTTAATACAAAGAACCAAAAGCAAAGTCTACCAGCTGACTGTCAAAGAATCCATTGTATTACAAACATACCACCTGAATGAAAGCAACTAAATTGACATTGACATCCAAGTGTGAACAAATGATAGAAGGTAATGTCTGATTTAGAAGACACTTTAAGCATAGCTAGAATATATATATATATATATATATATATATATATATATATATATATATATATATATATATATCACTCAGCTTAGTGTCCCATTTATTTATACTTTCTGGCACAATTATTAACAACCCCCCCTGCTTTTTGTGATCTGTTTGGATCATAAATTACATGATCACTCTACGTGAACTTACCTGTCTAATCCCCATCTCATTCTTGATTCCTTTCTATAATATCATATCTTCTAATTTTCTGTTGTATTGAACCTGTTTTTCCCTGATAGAGAACCTATTATTACCTCCTGAGGCAACCTAATACACTGCGGCTTGGTTCAGATAGATCTTCCTTAAAATACGATAATGAGGTCTGGCTTTTGCTCTCACCCACTGGATTGCACAATACCCTAGGGTTATACAAAAGTGTCCCAGTCTTCTCCCACATGATGTCCCTTCATATATTTGAAGACAGCCTTCGTGTCCTGCCTCAGGGTGCTCATTTCCTGGCTATCCATCCCTGTCTCATAGTTCAGTTGTGGCTCATAAATGTCCTCACCATTCTGATTGCCATTCTCGAGATGGAGTATAGTTTATCTTTGTCTATACCTAAGTGAATTGCCCAGAACTCAAGAACATAACGGAACCAGGGTCTGGTGAATGAATAGGAAAACAGGAAAAGGACCACTGTGATTGGTTACTGTGAGTCCAGCAATGCAACTTACAATTCAAAATGTGTTCTGTTCACCTCGCAGTGTTATTTTCTTAGCACTTCCATTCTGGCAGAGAAGTCACGCTCTCTCCACCTCGGTTTTTTGTGCAGTTAGATTTCTGTATTGGGCAGGTAGAGGGAAAAGTAAACATTGAGGAAAGAATGCATTGAACAGACTTTGCTAAGAAAAAAATGTTGGCAGTTCTAATTCTTATCAAGAGGGGGGTGGGCTGGGTATTTTCAGGGCTTGATGTGTTTTAGAACTAAGATTAATAAAAAGAGAATCAATAAAAGACAGGACTGAGGGAGAAGATATTAGTGAAAAATCATGCTTCTGACTTTTTTGCCTCCCCTAGTCCAAAAGAAAATCAGATTTTTCAACATTGTTGGCCATTGGGAGCCTCCATGGGATTAATGAAGAGAAAAAGGGTTTACAGAAAAGGTGATGATTAACACTAATATGTTTAAGCATCAAAGTAGATCTATCCAAATTCCCAAGGTATATGTAAAGCTTTATATTGAGGCCATATTGTTACAATCTTGTCACAAATATCTGTGAGAACCCTTTGTCCCAGGCACTTTAAGGGAGTGATAACGATAGTTGTGGAGAGTCAACAGCTTTTATATTTGTAGTTGTCACCAAAGGAACTCTGATTCTAAACATATTTCTTTTGGTTATAAAGCACAGATTTTAAAATGATGGGGGAGGATGGGCTGGTTGTTAAGATATTAGTTATTTTCTCTCTGTTCTTTAAATTTTATTTCAGTAGGGTTCTGTTATTGATGTGATTTCTTTCTTTCCTTTCCTTTTTTCTTTCTCTCCTATTCTTTTGGCTTTTCTAAGGTAAGGTATCATTCTAGCCTAGGAACTACTTCTGTAGTACCAGGCTGGCCTCAGACTCCCAGCAATCCTCTTAACCACTGCCTCTCGAGTGCTGGAATTCAAAGCATGTGCCACCATGCCCATGGCCAGCTTAATTCTTTGTAATTATAATAGATAATATACTGAGAATTCAGTCGAGTTAAAATTTTCCTTTCAATAAGTTTTATTGAGCAGTGATCTAAAATTTTTCCTATTGTCAATATCTATTAGTCATTATGATGCTGACCTTTCCCTCGCTTACTTCTTCTCTTTTCACTTCAATGCTGGAGTAACATCCTCATTCTCAAAGAGTTGACCCCAATTCAGCTTTCACATCTCTGTAGCCTATACCTGCTGTCCTCTGAGGAGGCTCAGAGGCTCTTCCTGATTGGTCAGTTTGAATTACATAGCTACACATTCTCTTCTTTTAGGGAGGGCACATGACTTCTTGGTCATTTCTGCTGACATATTTTTATGTAATTTCTCTACAGATTTCTTATGCCTTCCAAGGACTGTTATAATGATAATTGTTTGTGAGTGGATGAGCATCAGAGCTATCAATAATAGACGTGGTATTTTTTTTTAACCTCTGCAATAGCTTTCTATGGGTGTATAACAAATCCCCATAAACAGAGGTTGAAAATAGCACACATTCATTTTCTCAGAGTTCCTGTAGGCAAGAAGTCTGGGCATGCTGTGGCTGGTTTCTCTGCTCAGGATTTCTCTGGGTGGAAATTGAAGATGTTTGCCAAGTTTTCAGTTCTCACCCTGGCTAGGAGTTCTCTTCTACGCTAAGTGTTGTTGGAAGTGTTCATTTCCTGACTGACTTTCAGCTGAGAGCTGCTGTCAGCATTCCATGACCTCTTCCTTCTGCAAGGAACACCTTCTCATGCCTTAAAGAGCTAGATTCTGTCACCAGCACTAGAAGAGTTCCTTGCTTATAGGGGGTGCAGGTGAGTGTGTCAGGCTCATGTATATAATCTTCCTATCTCAAGGCCAACTGTGCCATGTAAAACGTATAAACACAGGAGTAGGATCCATCATATTTTCAGTTGCAAGGATTATGTAATGCAGGCTCACTGGAAGGGGAGAAATTTGAAGGTCAGCTTAGAATTCTGCCTACTGCAATCAGTATATTTTTCTATTCTATTATTCATAGTGTCCACAAGTGGTGTAAGAAAGATAGCTTTGTTTGTTGGGATGATATTTATTGTGTCCAATAGCTTCTTCCTTCCCTTAGCTCAATTGTAAATTATGTGTATCATATACATATATCATATGATAGAAAACACCATGTATATAGCATATGTATATATGTATCTCACACACATATGCGTGTGTGTCATAGATAGCCACATGCTTCTGGGATGAATCTCCAAACCAGGCACAGTTTATTGGAGGAAAGGATTTACTCAAGCTACAGATTCAAGGGAAATTCCATAATAGTGAAAGAGGTTGTCCCCCCCCTTACAAAGGTCCAATCAGAGAGATGAGAGAGAAACCCATCACCAATACCACATACACACCAGCAAACAGGCAGGCAGGGAGGCAGAGGGGGAGAGAGAAGATTTTCTCCCCCTTTATATAGCCTTAGGGTGGGGTCTTGCAACCCTATCCCAAACTTGTTGGCTTCCCAAGTATCTGAAATTTCCTTCCTGTACTGCCCACACAGGGAAGGATGTTCATTTCTAGCTCCCCTGAGCTTCCTTACATCCTGATCCCTACTGAGAGGCTTTCTTCTTGTGAACATCCTCAAAGACCCACCCAAGATAATGAAAAAGGTCAAGTTGACAACAAAACCTAAACCATCACCAAGTGTGACACACATACATATAAACAACTTTCCACTTAGCATTCTGATCTCAAGGACAGACATTCCCAAGGTCTACTAATACCTCAGCAGTGACTCTTTGTAATGGGTGGGTAGAAGCAGAGAGAGCATGGGAGAAAATCATGGAGTGCTAGTTTCTGTATATACTACGAGGATTTTTCTAGAAGCAGACTCATTCCCATGTCCAAAGTTTCTAGCTCTGTCCTTAAAGGTGTAGTCTCATTTTAAAGTTGCCAAATACACTCCTTAACAAAATTGTCATGGAACCTTCTTATCATCTGTACTCAAAATCTGATTTTAAGAAATTACCCAAAATATTACAAGACTTAAATTCCTGGGGAATCAATGAGCTTGTGTTTGTATTATCTCTATACTTGCTGAATAGATAGTCTATATTATTATACACATATTAATATACAAAGATAAACTAATGCATAAATGCATGTATGTGCATACAGGCTTATTTTCAGACATAATAGGTTAGGATAGGAAATACCAGTTCACATGTACTCAAACTACTGTGTACAATTCTCCTTTCATCTCTAGGGTTTTACCATGAGTCTCATTTTCTACTGACAAAGGTTGGTAGAGGAATTTGTGACTAGTCAGGAAAAGCAAAAAAAAAAAAAAAAAAAGAATGATTGAGATAAATTTTGTTGATTTTCTGTTTAGTGGAAGAAAGCAACTTGTAAATCAAATATAAATATTAAGTTGTTATTTAAGAAAATATAAATGTTCACTTATTTACTTAATTTGAATGAAGGACCCGTGTATCACATGCTAAACTCAAACTCCTTATGTAGCCAAAAATAACCTTGAACTCCTGTATCTACTACCTTATCCTACCGAGTTCTGTAATTTCAGGCATGTGTTATCATGTCAGGCTAAAATGTTTCATTTACTTACATAGTTAGTAATTTTGCATTAGGATTTTGCTCATGAAAGGCAAACGTTCTACCACTGTTCTTAAACCCAAGAGCTTAAGAACAGACTCATCCCTGTTTACATAGTAATACCTAAACATTCATGGAACTCAAATAACAAATCAATTAATGGTGGAAAGGTTGGAGAAATTTAATAACTAAAATGATTCTTCTGCATCATTTATGCCTAGCGGATGAAAATAAACTTTGATGGAAACATATGATTTTTCTGTAGAAACACTCATGTAAGAAAAATTGAATGATACTGGAAATCAACTGGAACCATGTCAAGGGAACTCATAATGATCTCAAAAACATCATTCTTCAGGGCTAGCACAGCAGCACACATGGCTACGAAATGTGGACACAAGCTCAGCCATGAGGTGGCGAATGGTTGAGTGGTAGATTTGATAACTGGACACCATGCGGCCATGAATTCAATGCAAACCCTCAAATCCCTTTCTTCCAGACCCATTGAAAAAAAACATGGGGACTTGTTCTCTTTTTCATGGACTCCAGGTTGACACTGAAGTTCTTTAACTGTTGCAGAGCTTGTCCACATTCCTGGATTGATTCTCTCAGTCACGGCTCCTGGGACTGTGTGATGTCATGTTACCATGTAGAGTGTGACGTGATGATGTGCTCTGCAGGCTTCACACTGGTATTAACACAGTCATTTCTGGTACTGTGCAGAATGTGCCAACTCTTTATGCAGGGCGAAGTGTCTTAGGTAGGAATTTAATTCATTCATTGTAACAGTTGCTCTTGTTGAATAAATACTATCTGCTTGTTAGAAGACTATTTATTGAAGATGAGCAGCAATATCATAGATGCATTTCAAATTTATGGCTACTAAATCTTTTTAATATGCTTTGAATATTCTATTGGTCATTATCACACTGTACTAAGATGCCTGTATTTATTCCAACCCTTCACATAAACATAGCGGCTATTGAATAGCTATGTAGATTTTTCCCTCTCTGACTCGTTTAAGAATGTTAAAAGCCCTGTGGTATGCACTCAATATTAGTCTCACTGGTTTAAAATTACAGTAGATAGGATATATATATATATATATATATATATATATATATATATATATAAAATGTCACTGATCACTGTGCATTGTCCCTACTCTATATAGGTTTTTAATACTTGATTTATAATTAACAGGAATTTTCTTATTAAAAGAAAAGTGAAAGTGTGAAATACAAATGTCATTCTTTGTCATGTTACCCCTGCACACCTTCAAAATTCCTAGTCACTTTCTTGAGGAGAGAGTGTGGTGGTTTGGGCTAGGTGTGATCTCATAAACTCATGGGTTCAGAATGTTAGGTCACCACCTTGGGCCATTTTGGGAATTGAAGATTTCCTAGGGGTTTGTTGTTATTGGGGGTTGGCTTATGGCTGTTACAGCCAGCTTCTCCTTGCCGATGTTTCTTACACTCTCCTCTGCTGTTGTCTATCTGATGAAGTTGGCCAGAAGAGGAAGTCCAGCCTCTGCTCATGCCACATTTTCCCTTGCCATCATGGAGCTCACCTTTGTTCTTTACGTAACCACACACACACACACACACACACACACACACACACACACACTCACACCATGTCTTTCCATAAGCTGCTTTTGGTCAGGTGCATGTGTCATCAACAGCAATGTAACTATAACAGGGTAATTTATTTTTTATTTTTATCAGGAAATGTATTCGATGACAGAACTAGACTATTTGATCAGCACTTCAAGGGACAAATTGGTAGGTAAGTTTCTCACCAGAGCAACAGTGAGCGAGAAAGATCTATATTGTTAAGTGTGACAAGCTCTGTCATTGAGGAGACCAGTGGCCATGCTGTATGCCTGGAGAACACTTAGGAGTGCTGTTGGGCCACTTCCCATGCAACACTGGCATTATTTTCCACCCTGCTTTATTAGGTGATACTATTCTCTCTATCCTGTGGCTGAGAGGGCTTTCCAGTGTCTAGGATAAACCCTGAGAAGGCCCTCCCTGGCACCCAGTGGTTTTTACCCAGGAGTCAATGACTAGATACATTTGCCTTGGAATTGTTTTATATTCATTGCTTGCATTTTATCATTAAAAAAATCCCAGAGGAATCTGGGGAGATGGCTCAGTAGGTAAAGTGCCTGCCATGACAAACTAAATTCAGACGTCCTGCACTCAGATTAAAGCTGGTATGATGGCATGTGGCTGTAATCCCAGCCCTAGGGAGGCTCAGGCAGGGAGAAGACTCTAAACTAACTAGCCTAGCTGAGTGAGCAAGCACCAGGTCCAGTGAGAGATCCTGTCTGAAAAGCTAAGGTGGAGCACAGTGAGGAAAGTCACTTGACATTGACCTCTGGCCTCCCAATGCAAGCACATGCATTTACACCTCCTCTTGTGCCCACACACAGATGAACACACATGCACATGCAAAGTAAATGCCAGAGATTCTTTTTTAAATTATTCCATCTGGTGAAACAGCCAGTTCTAAGAACAGCACAATCCATCACACTGGAACACATGGAGCCGGATAGTCCCATACCATCTTCACTGTTTGGGGAGTGCGCTAAATCCTCAGAAGCAAACTCAACTTTCCACATATGACTGGCATTTTAGAATGAAAAATGAAATTAGATGAAGAGCATGAAACAAGATAGTGCAAGAATAATGAAGTTAGTTCATAGACCCGACTGGTTCCAATAATGACCTCAGAGTGGGCATCAGGATGCTTGCTGGAGTTCATTCAACAACAAAAACATTGTGATGCCTGTTACCATGGGGGCTTCCAGTGGAGGCTGTGGGGATGGCTTGGTAGATAAAGCACTTGCTATGAAAGTGTGAGAACCTGAGTCTGGATCACAAGAACCTACAGAAAAGCTGGGTGCTGTGTTGGCATCTGTAATCCCAGTATATCCATAGCAAGAAGGGAGGTGGAGACAGGGCAAATTCCCAGAAATTATTGGCCCATTAGTCTGAAGAATTTAGAAATAAACAGAGCAACAATGCGAGACCCTGCCTCCAACAAGGTGTAGAGCCAAGGCTGACATCTCGACCTCTGAAATTGTCCTTTGACCTTCACACAGGTGCCCTGCCCACCCACTCCCATATGGTTAAATGGTGCAAGCACATGTCACACATACACACACACACACACACACACACTCCAAAATGTTTCCAACACAACTTATTTTATCCCTAAGTTTTGACTGGAATCATCTTTCTAACAGGCATCCTAAGCTCATTACAATATTTGGCTTGTCCCCACCCTGTCCTGGCTATGGTCTCCCTTACACAGGAGGCAGGCCGTTGACAAGCAATGTCTAGGAAACCTGAGCATTTTCCTGGCAAAACATTTTACAAAGGTCTATAGAGCAAGAGATTATCCCCTGATGGGTAGATGGAAGCTAGCCTAGCCACTTCAAAAGAACCAACATCCTCTTCTGTGCTTTGTGAGACCAAGTATAATCAATGGGATGTAAAGATTAAACTCTTGCCTTTTGTCACAAAACTGCTTTTTCTATGCATTCGTATTGATTTAGTCAGGAGTCTATGTAACCATTAAAAGCATTACAGTATTCCCAAATCCTGCACTTAAAGAAATCAGGTGTTCTTTTATGTACTAAGTAGCAGATGGGTCTACCTACCTGTGCTATAGTGGATTGACTGCCTATGGGGAAACCACCTTGAAGTCATTATTTATGCATTAGGAAGGATTATCTGAATTGCCCAACAGTGATCTCTGAATAAGCACAATAGATATTTCAGTTCTGAGATAATAATAATGATAACAGTAATAATAACTTCATTATGGGTTCTAAGGGCCAGGCCTAGTGAACACTTTACATACATTATGTCATTTAATTACCACAGCAAAGTGGTTGGATTCCTTTTTACTGATAACACAAATCGACATAAACCAATTAAGTAACTTACGCAAGGTCACACTGTTATTCTGTATTGACCCTGTTATTAAGACCTGAGTCTTTCTACAGACAAAGCCAGTGTTCTTAGCCATTATGTTACATAGAATATGTTTTCTGATGATTCTTTCCAGTATTTGAGTAGCATCCTGAAAATCTAGTTGACTTTATGTGACAGTAAATGTTGTTGGAGACCACTTTCCTGGTTTGGCTCTTAGTCTCCACTAGTACTTGGCGTGGGATCAATTTCTGAGAAGCACTTCCAGGCTCTGACCCAGCACTGCATCTTATTCATTATGGAACCTTCCCAGCACAATGAAAGAAAAACGCTTAAAATGGCTTCAAGTACATTGATGCAGTTAGAGTCATTCACAGCGCTACCTGCAACTGCCTTGTGTTTCTCTTGCAGCCACACCTGTCCCTTTTGCCCAAATAATACAGAATTAACTGAAGGAAGAAAGGAGAAAGGAGGAAGAAGGAAGGAAGATATTTATAAGGAGAGAATGAGGGAAGGAAGCGTGATAATTTGGGAACACCACCACATCATAAAATATGTTTTAATCCTGTCATTCTTCGAATGTGACTTGACTGATTATGTCTGACTCAGTATGGGCAAAATGAGTGGAAATATTTTAAAACATAAATAAGTTATTGCCTCCTACCAAATGTGTCTTTAATATTGCCAGAGAAACACATTAAGAGCTAATTTCTTTTAATTGAGTATCCATTCTCTCTTTGGCGCAAGTCCATTTACTAATAGGTGCAATAATTACATGAATACATGTATTAAATGTACATGAATAAATAGCGCCATTGTTAGAAAAATAAATTAAAGAAGTATCCAGAGAATTACCTCATTTGATACTTAATAATTTTGAAGGGAAATCAGTAGAGACATTGAGATAATAAAATGCATATATATTAACAATGAAATCTGTATAAAATGCTGTTCCAGGTCCTGGGAAGGTTGCTCAGTGGAGAGAACACTTGCTGGACAAGCAGAAGAACGTGTCAATTCCCAACTCTCATGTGAAAAGCCAGGCACCATCATGCATGCTTGTTACTCAGACCTGAGGGAGGTGGAGACAGGAGAATCACCCAGGCTCGTTAGTCAGCCAGTCTGAGCAAAAGCGGCAGGTCCAAGATGACCAGGGGAATCAGTGATAAGGAAATAAGACAGAAGACTTTTAGAGATCACCAGCCATTGTCTTGAAGTCCACACGTGTGCACGTGGTTCACATGCATAAGTATACATGAAAGACACACAATACATTCACACACAACTATACACAAATACACACACCATATGTACACAATACACACAAATACACAAACACCATACACACACCACACATACATCACACACACAGTATACACACACTACACACATACCTACAACACACAAAATCCACAGACACACACAATACACACACACTACACACAGAGTATACACACACTACACACATACCTACAACACACACAAAATCCACAGACACACACAATGCACACATAATACACACAGTACACACATACATACAATACACAGACACAATACACAGACACACATTACACAAACACATGACACACATGACACACACAGAATACACACAGTACACACCTTCATACAATGCACACACACACAGAGTACACAAACACATACCAAAGTGCATTTACAAATCTGAGTGAATGAAAGCAAACTAGTAAAACATTCTTTCTAATTTGGGGGAAAAATATGAATTCTGAAATAATTAATAAATTGGAGAAAATAGGAGAATTTAGTTAGGAGCAGACATGTCGTTCATACCGTCAACTCCTGCAGACTTTCTTTTATTTTTCTCTTTGAACTTGAGCCAGATGGCCCCTCCTTAATTAAAGTGAGTGCAGGGTTCCAGAGCGTGCCTCCTGGTCTCCTTGTGGGGTCTGCCATCCCACGAATGAATTTCACATCTGGGAACGTACATTGTCTTCCTCCCATAACCAGAAGCTTTCCAACAATGTTCACTGCAACTCCGTCTTCCCTTTTTTTTTAACAGTCTAATTATCTTTGAAAAATAATCAGAATTGTAATTTAAATATTACAGTATATAATTAACCACACTGGTTGAGAGCATGAAAAGCTGTGGGCTTCAGGCAGGCATCCAAATTAATCTCTCCAGTGGAGAATGCATCTAGTCGTGAAGGGTGTCATCTGGTTGGCAAGCCCAAGAGGAGCCCAACGAAGCAGCTCGGATTCTCCTCTGACCACAGTGCCACCTTGGGTAAGGTGATGTGCGCTGTCCTTGCGTGTTTTGTTTCTTGGTTTTATTCATGAACTTTAGCTGCTGCTCCCCAAAGACCTCTTTCATCCTCCTGGAACTTCTGGTTCCTTTAAAGAGGGAGCATCCCTAGGTGCTCGTGTCCTTTCTCTTTCTTGATTCTGTTTTGGTTTTCATTCTTCATTGCAGTGGAGGGTTAACTGGTCTACCTCTCTCACAGGTATCCTTTAGGAAGGTGGCTGAACTGTGAGCCATATGTCTGTCTATCCTTGGGGAGGTGGTAATGTCACATCAGCTGTAATTAAGTCCCTGTGTGCTGCAGATCCTATTATCATATTCAGGCTGTTGAGTTGTGAAGTGGAGCTGAACTATTGTTGACTTGTAGAGAAGGAACAGATACCCCAAGCTTAGCCAAGGGCTTCTTTCTGACAGCTCTTCACCAAGATGCGAGCTTATGGGGTTTCACTCATACTGGTTTTATTTTATTTTATTTTTGCTTGTTTTAATTCAGCTGAAGGGCCAACATGGAAGTCCTATGAACATATTGTAAGCGCAAATGATGCCTCCCCATGAGGAATTACCAGGACTTGTCCTCAGAAATTAATTTTTCAGGGGATTTATCATGCCTTCTTCATTTCTTTGTGACAGCAAAACACAACACTGATGCAGCTCTACCTTCCCCAAAAGGATTGGTGAAAATATAAGTTGAAGAAAAGAGGAAAACAAGACGAGGAAGGAAATAGGAAAGTGAGGATGTCCATGTTTTGGTTAGGCTTGGAGTTAACTCTGTGAACTTCATTATAGCCTTCTGTCCACATTTGCAGATTCCCTGCTGATGCAGAGGATCTCTCCCCGATGATCTCCTGGTTTCTGATGGCAGCTCTTATCTTTGTTATTCCCCTGAGCTCCATTGTTGCTTTTATTTTGCTCCAAAAAGGGCAGAGCTTAATGGAGCCATTCACTTTTTTTTTTTTTTTAATTGGGCCCATGTTTCTGCCCTGAATGGACTGTGAGGTGTCGGCATTTTTTACTGCAATTCTCTTCATCCTTATTGAATGTGAAAGGGTCTTCCCTCCATGACCTCAGGAAGGAAATTAGACAACATAGCTCAGTGAGAATTTCTTAATTTTTTATTATTTTTTATTTATTCATTTTCAAGCAGAGAGAGAGAGAGAGAGAGAGAGAGAGAGAGAGAGAGAGAGAGAGAGAGAGAGAGAGAGAGAATGCACCAGGGGCACCACCTTGTGGGTCTGGCTTATGTGGGTCCTGGGGAATTGAACCTGGGGCCTTAGGCACTGGAGGCAAGTGCCTTAACCTCTGAGCCATCTCTCCAGCCCTCGGCCAGCATTTCTGGACCAGGCCCACCTCTCCTGGTTGGCAGATGAGGACATGGATGCCAGTGTGATGCTGGTGGGCATGGCTGGTCCCTGTACTTTGGCACCTTAGGCAGCACTGACTTTAAGCTGCCTAGGAATGTGGGTGGTGGTTGCTTCTGAGTCCTCTAAGCTGGTGATAGAACCACCATTTGTTACACCTGACAGTGATTGCAAATGGCACCAAAGACCTCTTTTTCTTCTAGCACCTTCTCAAAATGAAGATTTTTTTGTTTAGTACTCAGAAAACATTCATTTAATCTTGTTTTTGATTAAAAAATCAGAAAAAATATGATAATTTAAGATAACCTTTTTCCAGTTTTTAGCAACCAATTTTACAGACACTTAAATTACTCTAACAAGAAGATTAATCAGCTTTTAATGGGAAATTTGTGTTATTTATTTCATTACATATGTATTCTAACTATCAAATTGTCCTCTAGAAGTTTATGTATATTAAAATACCTATATCCTCGTGCACCCATGTCTATTAAACAATTAACCCAATTTTCATGGGTAATCAACCCATAATAATTTGGTCTGGGTCTTCATTACCCAGATTAATTCAAATAAAAAAGACACAGTGAGGCAAAAATTGGATAAGTGGATACTGACTAATCCCAACTGTCTTAATTTTCCATAGGGACGTCTGAATTGGATTTTGAAAATACATCTTTCTTTATCCTAACCCCCATCAAACACAATGTGATTTTTACCTCTATTTCTTAAAATAAACCATTCTTCCATGAGTTGTAAGAAGCTACTAGATTTCAACTGTTTCAGAGACTAAAGTAAAAATCTCCACCTCTCCCCACAAAAAATCCCTAACACAATTAAAATATTTATGTATTTTGATTTGCACAAAATTATATTTAGAGCACCAGCTAGTGTTCTTAAATTCACAATGAATTAATTTTAGGATTCTTAACAGTTTATGAAATCCATTCTGGTTTTCTTTATAGCCCTGACTTCTGTCAATCAATGGTCAAGAGAATTAAAAATAAAATATGTGTCACTTGAGCCCCATCGACCTGTTATGTAGCTTAACTAATGTACATGGTCTACCACACTTACTTCTTCAACTAATTAGATCTAGGAAGACTAGATTTACTGTAGTTTTTGATCTACACATATATTAATGTATAATTGAAAGAACCCCAAAGGTCTAGCACTAAAGGAATTATATCTACATCTTACAACATGAACCCTTATTTATTTAAATACTTTATTCATTTACTTATTTGAGAGAGTGAGAGAGAGAGAGAGAGAAAGAACCAGTTAGAGAGAGAAAATGGCCAGGCCAGGGCCTCCAGCCACTGCAAACAAACTCCAGATGCATGCACCACCTTTTGCATTTTTGGCTTTACGTGGGTATTGGGGAACTGAACTCAGGTCCTTCTGTTTTACAGGCAAACATCTTAACCACTGAGCAACCTCTCCAGCACATGAACCCTTATTTAAAGTGTGTCTTTGGAAGGTATTTGATGACACACGGGAGCCCACACCATCAGAGGCTCTCATCCTTGGTTTATCATCAATATCATCCAGGGAGCACTTTGTACACTAACCTTGTCCCCCTATTCTGATTCAATTGGCCTTCACTAGGATCTGACCATGAGTTTATTTTTAAATGTCAGCAATTATTATTCTTATAATCACCATAATGTCACACTGTCACAGTGTCGAAATCCCAAAATCTGTTTAGAGAAAGCTATGTAAGAAAAGAGGCTTTCAAATAATGTATCTTTAGTTTTTGGTGATGTAACTGCAGGTGATCTTTATTGGTTACTTTTTGATACATTTATGTTTCAAGGAGGTTGCATTCATTTAAAATATAAGTAAAAGCAATGATATAGAAAGAAAGGGAGACAAGAAAAGATGTATTCTTATAAATTCAAAAGAAATAGTACAGTGAAATGAATTTTTGGTTGATAAAATCTCATTCCACATATGGGCAAGCATATGACGATAATCTCTTATTGGGAGCATGGAGTCAGACAGGGAAATAGGATGGTCTTTCTTGGTGTACTGAGTTCTTCTCATTCATTTAGCCTGGATGTAGAAGCCCCCGTCTAAGTTAGCATGGCATGCATAAATAGAAAAATCACTGATGGGTCAACAAGGAAATGATTTTCAATAAAGATGCTGTGTCTAGAGTGCATGTCACATCCTGAGTCTCAGGAAACAACCCCAAGAAAAAAGACAGAAAGTTGAGGAGTCTTAGGGACACCCTTGAGCTAAAAGCTCCTCTTCCCTTTTACTTTCAAGATATTTATAAACACTGCCACAGAAGCAGGGAAATGCATAAAAATCTGGCCTTTGTACTCAATATGTTCTGTGACTCCCAATTAAGTCTTTTAGATTTTGTTTGATAATCAAAAGAAAAAAAAAAACCTCAAGCCTGTATGTTAAGACCATGGCTAACTTTCTATGTAAAGTTGATTGCATCATGAGGTACCCAGATGGTTGGTGACATTTTATAGATACTCGTGGAAGGAGTTTTCAGGTGACAGTTACACTTAAGTCTATTGATTGAGTATTCAGGAGTGTGTCACTGGTGTGGGTGGGCTTAGCTCAAATAACTGATGACCTGAAGAGATCACACACACATGCACACACACACGCACACACACATGCACACACACACGCACACACACACTAGGTTGGAATGCCTTCTGCCTGACTGCTCTGAATTAGAATCATGAGTGATGTACATATATATATATATATATACTTTTTGTGGCCTTTGTACTCAGACTCAAACATCTTCTGTTATTGGATTTCAAGCCCCCTTTCAGAGAAAATTTCCATTAAAATGGAGCTATGGGTTGGCTACGCTGTAAATATATATATATATATATATATATATATATATATATATACTCATAAACACATGTGCACACACACAAATTTGTTTCAATAATTACAATCTAAAGAGTAATAGTAAATCCATGTAAACTTTATATTCTCCCTAAATAGTGTGATAGATTTCATTTTTGTCTCTAGATTTAAACCTATGCTCATAATTCCTAGAGTAGAATGTTACCGATGTTGCTCTAGTTAAGATCTCACCTCACCTTTGGAAGACAGTATTCGTCTTTGGCTCCCCTTGTCAGGGATGCTTTCCTTGCATAACCTTCACTGAGAGGGAGACAGCTAAGGAATCTGCCTTCGGTTGTGTGGAAGCGAGTCACATTTCCACCTTCTCCTCTACTCTTTAGGCATAAAAGGCTCATCTGTCTTTTTCCAATCTGATCTTTAACACCCACATCTGAGTAGAAGTGTCCATTCAGGACCTAGAATAACATAACCTGTGTTTACTTGTCATGTTGGCTTCAGATCCTGCTCCCTGAATCTTTCAAAAAGTTTGTTTTGCATTTTCAAATTTTGAGCAAGGTTTAAAGGACTAGTTTCTGATATTTTACAGGTGGGATGTTTCATATGATCTATGAGCCTTAATGATACCACATAAATCACTAGTCATATCTCCACACAGGAAGGACTTTAGAATAAGCTCAGTTTACCTCTACAAGGGAAAGTCCTGCATTTGAAAAGAGCCACGGAGATCCACACCCTTGTCCCTTTTGGGAATGTGTGTGAGCTCAGCTGTCTTTTTCATTGTTAACTTTTCCTTTGAGATCTTTGCATTTCCAGCCAACATATGCAGCCATGGTCTCTGGCCCTTTCCAGGGTCCCAGATCTGAACAAACACTGTATGTAGATTCTAGGAAGTGTGCAAGGTGTCCTCTTCACTTCTGCACAATTCCTGTTTTTAAACTCTTAAAGTAAGGTTTGTTTTTTTTTTTTCATGCAGGTGCAACACCTCTCTTGCACATGTGGCTCTTAGATTGGTGGCTGGACCACACATACCCTCATTTTGATACTGCTGTGTTCCTTTAAGCTCGGTGCTGAGAATTGGTGTTTCCTTTCTTCATCCTCACTGTACCCCAGTAATCACACTGTCTTAGTCTACTCGGTTGTCTTTGGAATCTAAACACTAACTTATGTGTTATCTTGACAAATTTGGACGACATAATCGTTTGACAATATCTTACCTTTCCTCCCAGTTTTCTCATTAAATTTTATGAATGTGACTATTTTTAAAACTTGTATTTATCTACATGTTTGGGTGGAAGGACATGCCAGGGCCTCTTGCCACTTGTATGAGTCACTCTGCACATGGCCTTGCATGGGTGTTGGGGAATTGACGCCAGGTTGGCAGGCTTTGTAAGCAAATGCCTTTAACTACTGAGCCATCTCTCTACTCCATGATTCACCTGTGTAATTTTTTTTTGGTTCCAAGTTTCAATTTTTTCCTCACCAAAGGCATTTCTAATGATTGTCTATGTTTTGTCATAGTTATAATAGAATGTTGAAGATAAAATGTCTAAGCTAAGAGCTTATTTTGACTTCAGAACATAAACATATAAGAAAAAAACTGTGTGTGTGTGTGTGTGTGTGGTAAACAACACAACCTGGACAAAAATGCAAATTAGATTTAAAATTTATAATTACAGAGAAACATGTATAAGCACCCTAGCTTATGAACATCTAATTGCATTTAACCAACTTTGAAAATGTCTGAGAAAATCCATGTAACACTGAGGACAGGAGTTGCAGAAAAATTGTTTTATCTCTAGCTAACTTTGTCACAATTTTTTTCTTCTATTACTCTAATTAAATTGGCAATTAATTTTAGTTTATGACTTGTAGAAGAACATTTAAACCAAAGCCTGAGAGAGAGAGCAAAAATAGCATCCATTATCACTAATTCCACCAGTATTTACTGCACACTTATTGGATTTCTGACATTGTTCTAGGTACTAGAAACAAAGCATTCATGAGCCTGCCCTCGGGGGGCTGAGTAAGGAGGCCAATCACACACATAGGTGAGCCATAGACAACAAAATTCACCAACATGTCAGCATAAGAGAAATAATATGAGAAAAGCAGAATGTTGAAAACATCACGATCGATTGTGTATGTGCAGGAGGGGAGCTGTGAATTCCACTGATTGTTCAGGAAGAGTTTCATTGCAGACACATACTCTTATTTATTTATTGGCTAAGTCCTATGTGACAGCGAATGTACTTAAGTCCTGATGCATGAGTGCATATAGTGTGTGTCAGGGAATCTGCATGGAGTGAACGAGGAAGATCAGGAGACACACATGCTAGCTAGCATCCACGTTAAATTTTCCATTTGGAAAGTTCAACCATAGCAACAGAAACAGAGCTGATCAACATGGGTGCTGATATCCAGGGAAGGCTGGTAGACATGGTAAAAAAAATGAGGACTGCTTCTGTTTGCTGGTACTTTTCCTGTGACATAGCAAGAAGAATAAACAAAGAAACAGAACGTGGAAGGAAGTGCTGGAGTTTGAAGGTGACAAGAAGTGTGAATGATTTCACAGGATTGTAGGATTGTACATGTGGTGGGAAATGAGAGACAAGTAAATTTGTAGGATCTCAGGACTCTCAGGCATGCCAGTGGCCATTGTATATTTCAAATATGAGCACTCCTATAATGTGATATATCAATATATCAGTGTGGAGAAGTTGTGGTAAACATAGAGAAAGAGGAACACTATCTTCTCTTTATGCAGTAAGAAACTAAGAGCAAAATTTTAGTCTCAGACTAAGGCAAATTATGTGTACTCCAGGAATCAAAGAGAACATTGTTTCTAAGCAACCATGATGCACTCTGTTAAGATTTTATGAGTTTATATTATGCATTCTTAAAAGCCCTTAAAAGAGGATTCTGAAAAGAAATAGCTAGAAATATATTTGTAGAAATAAACTTATTATGGCTGAGACCTTCAGCTGTTGCCTCGAACTATGAAATCATAGATCCATGAACAAACCGTCTTCTCTGTATTTAATGATTTACACATAAGTAAGGTCACCTGACTCAAAAGTACACATGCTTAGAGACACAAATAGGCAAAATTTACATAATAAAACATTTTAGACAGTTTATTTCAAAGGATGGAAGAAAGTTCAAAATGTTTTTTTTCAAAGCCTGCAAATGTGGCAGTCTGAAAAAATGAAGAGAAAGATTACATACAGAAATTCTACAAAATAGCTTAGTGCTGAGTATATTTTTTATCTGAATGTTTACTACTTATTGCAATTTTGAGGAAGAAAAATATTTTGATGATATTTTAACATTAAGGCATTTAATATATTTAACACGGTGTTTGCTTAAAACAGCAAATTTTCTTTAGTGCCGAATATCTGGAAACTAGATAAACTGTTTGAATTTTCAGAAGACCATTGAGAGCCTATCTGTGCCAGGTATTGTTTGTGCTGCTGGGCATTGATGAGTCATTTGCTGAGAGTTCTTTATTTATTGATATCATACCAATTTTATCTACATTCACTGTTTTTCCAGTTTATCATATGCTCATGAATTTACAATGTAGAAAAATGCATGTCTTTTTCCATCTATTGGTTAAATGTTGTGATGTCATCCATTACTAACAGAAGCAAAATGAGAGAAGTGACCTTCACACATATCATGCTTCGTCTTCTTTAAAAACATAAGTCCCTGGGCTTGAGAGATAATTCAGTAGTTAAGGCACTTTCCTACAAATCTTAACAACCCAGCTTCTGTTCTCTAGTACTTGTGTAAAGCCAGATACACAAAGAGGCATGCATCTGGAATTTGTTTGCAGTGGCAGGAGGCCCTGGTGTAACCATTCTCTCTCTCTCTCTAAAATAAATAAAAATAAAAATATTTTCAAAATAACTACTTAATTAATTTGAAATTTATTTGGGACTATGAGAGAAAGTGGGGTGCTGGCTTGTTTCCATTACATCAAAGTAGTCACCATATTCATCAACTGAGATGAATGATTGCTAAGAGGTTTTGGGGAGACCTCCTAGAAGAAAATAGAGAAGCTAGAAAGAAGAGTTTTCTTGTGTGAATAATATTTAACACTCTAGATCACAAACTAGCATCTAAGTAAAGACATTGAAAATATAAGGATCATTGCGGTTCAGTGATAATGCATGCCTACAAAATCTCAAAAGCATTGTTCCTCATAGAGTTTTTGTTGTATAAATTGAAAGAAATGAAAATATAATCTTGAATAGTAACATAATGTGTTGATATGACCAAGTGCATTATATGCGTAGTTTGAGTATCATAATACATCAATAAACGCTAATAACAATTTAAAAATAAGTTGCCTATGGACTACTTAGAATAAACTGTATTTCTACTCGAGAATTATGAGGCTGAATGGTAGACCATTTCTCTGGCATGTGTGAAATGGTATACCTGCTCATTACCACCAATTATTCACAAATCATTATATTCTCTTAACACAAGTAGGCTGACTTGACCTGTGTGTAATGCAAATACATTATTTCACCAAGAAATATGGAGGTCCAATTCTCAAATTTAAAAATATTTTATTTATAACAAATGAAACTCAAGATTTGTGGAATCTTCTTTACTAATTTTTTCACTTCCATTTCTATTTTATCATTATATATATATATATATATATATATATATATATATATATATATATATGATGAAATTTGCTTTTTACACACATGTAAGCATGATGACATAGCAAGAATTAATTTTCAAAATGTTATATGACCATTAACACGATCTATTCTTTCACACCTTTACCTCACTCTGTGAATAGATTCTACATCCCTTGAAATATTCCTCCTTCCTGCCAGTCACTGGCAGCCACTAATCTGCATGTCTCAAAGAATTTGCCCACTCTACATAATTCATGTAAATGGACCATATAACATTTTTATCTTTTTATTGCTCTTTCACTGAACCTAATGTTTGCAAGGTTCATCCATGTAAACCTTTTTCTTTTTATGGGTGAACACTATTCAATTTCATGTGTGCACAACATTGTGTTTATCCATTCGACTCTTCATGGCACATTGGTTTTGTCTTCACCTCGTGGCAATTGTGACTAATGCTTGAATGCACACTGCCAGGCACACATGTGCTCCATGTACTGGCTGTGGATGCCCAGGAGAAGAACTGCTTCATCAGAAGGTAATTCTATGCTTAGCGTTTTGAGGATTGTTTTCCAGGGCATCTTCGCATATTTATTAGAAAACGTGTCAACACTGGATCATGTACACTCTCCTCAGCACTTGCACTTACCTGGTTTTTCCTTTGCAGCTTTCGTAGTAGCTGCAAAATGTTACTTTATTGTATTTTCTTTTTAATCTTTTTATTTATTTGCTGTCTCTCTCTCTCTCTCTCTCACTCTCTCTCTCTCTCTCTCTCTCACACACACACACACACACACAGAATGGAGAGAATGGAGAATGAGACTGGGCACACCAGCACCGCTTGCCTTGCAAACTCCAGAACTCCAGCTGCACCTGACACTTCGTGCATCTGGCTTTAAGTGGGTCCTGGTCACTTGAACCTGGGTCAGCCAACTTTGCACCAAGTGCCTTTGATGGCTAAAGCGTCTCCCCAGCCCTTGTGATTATATTTGTTTAGTATTTTCCTAATAATTACTTATACTGCATACCTTGCTATGTGTGAAGTGGCCAGTTTTATGGATCATTTTAAGAAATACCTATCCAAATAGTTAGCAATTTTTAAATTAGTTTTCTTTTGTTGCCGAGTAGAGGGGTTTTCATATATTTGGAATGTATCATATGCATATATGTAATTAGATTTGTGATTCTCCATTCTACAAGCAAGTGATCTTTTCACTCAATAAAGCATTTAATTTTGATGGAGTCATACATATATATGTATTTCTATCTATGTGTGTACAATTTTTTTGTCTTTTGCTACTTATGCTTTGGTATAAGCTAAAAATTCATCAACAAGTTAAGGTCCTCACAATGACTCATACTTCTTATTTTCAGAGTTTAATTTGCATCATTTATGCATTTTAAGTTTATTTTCATAGATAGCAAAAAGTAGGGTCTCAGTCCATTCTCCCCC
Source organism: Zapus hudsonius (assembly GCA_004024765.1). Lineage (NCBI taxonomy): Eukaryota > Metazoa > Chordata > Mammalia > Rodentia > Dipodidae > Zapus > Zapus hudsonius. Next base: position 26,038 of record PVHP010003399.1, read on the forward strand.
TCTTCCCCCGTGTTCATGGGTGTCAGTGTATGCGTGAACCTGCCACAGCTTTGGCATTCAATTCAGAAGCAAGCTTTTGGGTATCTCTCCTCGCATTCCATTTCCTTTAAGGCAGGGTATCTCATTGTTCACCCTTCCCTTTGCCAGACTAACTGGCCCACAGACTCTCTGAAAGTGTGAAAATAATAACCAAAGACAGGTAGAAAATATTTGCCAATAATATGATAAAATACAGTCTCAAAATATATAAAGACAATTTAAAGCTCAATAATGAGGAATTGAGCAATCTAACTAAAAATAGACATGACAGATATATCACTTAAGATAATATATGGAGTTGGATGTAGCAGCTTAAGTCTATAACCCAACACTTGGGAAGTGGAGTCAGGAGGATCAATAGTTCAAGGTCATCCTCAGCTGCACAGTATGTTCAAGGCTACCCTGAGCAGCATAAGATTCAGTTTCGAGGAACAAAAAAAAATATGGTTGGAAAATGAGCATATGAAATGATCTTCCATATCATATGCCCATTAAAATATAAATTCAAATGTCAATGGAGAACACAAATGCATATTACTAAATGACAAGAGCCAATCAGAGAAGACTCAATATCCTTGTATTCCAACGCTATGACATTAGAAGAAGCAAGTCTATGAAGACAGGTGAAAGCTCTGCAGTTGCCAAGGACAGGAAGGCTAAAAGAGTAGGTGGAACTCAGAGGATTTGTAGAGCAGTAAAGCTTCCCCATGTGAAGTCAGCATGGTTAACAAGAGTTTTCCACTAGTCTGAACCCAAAAATGATCAAGAACAACAGTGCACGTCCCTAAACTGCACACTGTTGTTAATGTCATGTCAATTGAGTTTATCCACTGCAACAAATGTGCCTCTTAGGTGTGGAATGTGGATCCTTGTCGCATCCCAGCTTGACCAGCAAGAAAGGACACGACCACGAGTTCTTCTCTACAGCAGTTTATTCAGGAAACCTTGAGTTGCAAATACTTTCTTTGTCTCTTCTCTCCTCAGGATGTGCAGGAATTTTTAAGTCATACTACAACCTATCAGCATAACACAAGTATATATTCATAATTGGTCCACATACACGGAAGCATGCCAGGCATTAAGCCATTTCCATACAAGGAGTTGTTTTTCCACTGGACATTCTCCTCCGTGGGGGTGATGAGTATAAACCAGCGCCATCTTGTCAGCAGGCTCTAAACAAAGGAGAGGATCACAGGGGCCTTCTGTAGGTGGGAGTGACAGGGCCTGGGCCCAGGGAAATGGGGCCGGGCCGCCCGCCCCCTTACCTCACAGGAATGGCTCACTACAGATCCTGGCTCTCACACCAAGTCTTCTCCTTCTCCGTCAGCTAGAGCTTGTGAGACTACAGAGATGGAGAAATGTTAGATGCCCTAGTTTTGCTATGAACATAAAAATGCTCTAAAACATTTTCAATTCAAACATGAACCAAGAACATAGCCTATTATTAATCATTTTGCATGAATGTCCAAAATCATAAAAGACTTCTGAATGTTAGCTAGCTTAAATATGTAAACTTCATATCAAACTATTAAGGCAGTAACTTTTATAATGAATATACATATATATATATATATATATATATATATATATATATATATATATATATATATATATATATATATATATATATATATCACATACAATAAGCTTAATAGAAATACTTATTTTAGCCAGTTTTTCAAATAAAACTGAAACAATTAAAAATAATTTGAAGGTAATAAATATTTCAGTAATTATTCTAAGATGTCAAATTAACCAGCTAGTTGATAGATTCAGCTTCTGTGTAGTGGTCAATGGTTACAGTAGATATAATGCAGACCATTCAGGAGAAAAAGAAACAAGTTCATTTTAAAATTTAAATTACCTTGCTAAAAGATGTTTAATGTCTGTAAGTAATTACCCTTGCTTGGAACAATAACACAAATCACCACCAGTATACTTCGGTTTGGATCATCTAGAATATAGCAATTTTATGAAATTATGATTCCCTTTCTTTGGTTCACACATGAGATCATTTGATACATGTTTATTCACCTGAGTATGTAGTAAGTGTGTACACTCTATAATCCCAGCTGTGTACATTCTGAAGAGATGGTCTGTGAACACAGGATACTAAGAACTAAATCAAACCAATTTCAATAGTGTCTAAAGAGGAAAAAAACATATGCAGATGTCTTCTGTCGTAGAAAATATGGAAATCCATATCAACATTTGTAAAGAAGATCAGTTGGTGATTTGAATTTAAACTTTTTAAAAATTCAATGCCTCAGTAAAGGTATAATTTCTTAATGGAATGATATGTTATTGGATAATATGATTATAACCCCAATTCTGTACTTAAGAAATTGAGTAAAAATTAAATCGTGTAGATTTGGGTGGAGAGAAAGTTTAGCAAACTTCTGAAAAGCTTGGATAGAAACTTGGAGCACAGTGCAATGGTTGCTCTTGACAAGGGTTAGAATCACTATGGAACAAGGCTTCTGCTGAGGTCTGAGAAGATTTTTTCAAGGACATTCGTTGAGGTGCTCCAGCCCTAACTGTGGGCACCAGCAGTCCCATGGGCTGGGTTTCTGGATTGTACCAAGAAGACAAGCTCCCTGATGGGCATTGCTCTCTCCTGCTCTCTCCACCCCTGGCAATTGTGACAATGTGATTTCAGCTTCTTGTTCCTGCAATGATTTACCCATCATGATGTATTTCCTTTTGTAACTAAGCTGGAAATAAGCCCATTTCTTCATTAAGATTTTTCATGTTCAGGTATTTTGTCCCAGCAATGAGGAAGTAACTGAAAAAAGAAAAAAAATATACTGGTGCAAAAGGAAAATTCTCAATTGAGGTGACATGCTATATGTTTCACCACATGGCTGTCATGTGGTCATTTAGATTTTTTAAATGCTCAATTTTAGTCAAATTTTAGAGCTATTAAACATGCTATTGCTGTTAATTTTTTATTTTCCTCATTCTTTTAAAAATATTTATGTGTGTGTGAGAGAGAATAAGAGAGAGAGAGAGAGAGAGAGAGAGAGAGAGAGAGAGAGAGAGAGAGAGAGAGAGAGAGAGAGAAGGAAAGCAGACACACCAGGGCCTCCTGGATCTGCAAACAAACTCCAAACACATATGCCACTTTATATATCTGGCTTTAGGTGGGGATTGAGGATTGAACCCCAGCCTGCAAGCTTTGCAAGCAAGCACCTGTAACTGCTGAGCCTTCTTTCCATCTCCCTCATTCTTTTATTTTAAGGAAGTCCTAACCAGAAAATGAAGACTCCCTTACTTAAAGATTTCTTGTCGAGAAAATATTCTTACACCTACCTTTCTTTACTTTGTGCACAGGCTACGAAGAACACATTTTTTTTTCTCCACTAATATAACCACTGACTCCTGTTTAGAATTAGATGCACTTAGCCATAATACAATGAATATACATTAAGGGTTGATTTGCTGAACTTTATAATTTGCCTAAGTTTAGAAATAAAAGCAACACTAAGAAATATGATCCATGAAAAGGAAACCACTCCTTCCAGAATAGCCATAATGCAACTTGAAACAGCATGCAATAATGAATTCAAATTACTACTGTAACCAGAGAAATCAGTTCACTGAGTAAAATCCTATTATTGGGACTGCTTAATAAGAGCGTTGTTCTGGTCATTTTTTTTCCCTTTTGTGTCTAAAGTTGTTTCATTCTGCATGTCTCTATGGGGTGGAAGCTCATTAAATTCCTACGTAGTATATCAAAGATTTTGCAAAACTTGGACTAGATTGTGAAAAGAAAACTTGGTTTCTTCATTTTACTTTTTAATATTTTCAGGAAAAATTAAGATTCATACATACTTGCTTAACAAATAGAAGATGCCTATTTGTAAATGAATATGCACATATATGTATGCAATGCCTAAATGGTTTGTGCAAATAAAAGATATTTTATTCATTTTGTATAGAGGAATGATGAAGACAGAAGTATTTAAGTAAGGAAATAAAACCAAATAAAATAGAAATAAACATGCTCATCTTTCTGTTGTAAATATATAATGTCACCAAAATGAAAGGATTTCAACCCAAACAGGAGAGAGAATTGTTGAATAGTTTAAAAATATGTATTATAGAAATAAATAAATTTCTCACAATGAATAAATGTTTACCTCTTTCTTCAGAAAGATAAGGATAAGACAAATTAAATGTGTTCCAATAATTCAGACACCATGAAGAAACACATCGTCTGTATCTGAGGCTGGATTGTGTAGAATTGAACAGAATTTTTTTTTTTTTTTTTAAGAAAAGCCTATAGAGGAATGAAGGAAGAAAGGCGAAGAAGAGAAAGAGTGGATTTGATTGTGATCTTGGTAAATTCTATCCTCAACTGGAGCTTGAGAGCTTTTTGGGGTGTACTTGGCATGGTGGAGAGAGGTCCAGCCGGGGGAGAAGACACGAGTGATGCAATAGTTGGAGAACTTGGTCCTGTTAGTCTAAGGCGAGGTCTAGGGAAAGGTTAGTTGTACAAGGTCTCCTTCCCAGCCCTCCCCAAGGACTGAGAACACCAACAGGTTAAGGGAGAGGCTCAGTTAGCTTCATTATGGGAAGCCAGGCAAGAAGATAGGCTGGGGGTAGCCTGGAGATTTGTCTATGAGAAGGGCTTTGTCTCACTCACTTCACTAAAGGTTGAATCTGGGGTTTTCTGGTGTTTGTTTCTCTCCAGAATTACTTGTGGGAAACAACAGAATTTCTTCAGCAGTTATTTTTCAAGCTGAATCCATTAGAAAAAAATTCAAATAACCCAGTTCTGATTTTTATAGGACCACTGCCAGCAAAGGTTGCAAGTTACCTCAAAGAAATATGGAACATGAAACAGGAATATTTTATCGTCCAAACCTTTATACTTTCTGTCATTTTTTTTACTACTGTGATTTTATGCAACCTTGAGTTTATGTCTGGTTTGTTGTTGAGGGGGCGTACATTTTTCTACTTTGTATTGCTGGAGTTAGTGTTTTAAAGATTTTATTTAAGAAGATTTGGATTTTTTTCTTTTATTTACATTGTGTGCTTGTGATTTAATGACAGTAGAGGGAGCTGTATTTTGGGGGAGTTTATAAAGTTCATGTGGTTAAGGGAGTCAAGTGTGCCCATTGGAGATGTCACACTCTACTTTTCAGGGACATCTAGGGACTTGTCTCCATATGGACGCAGAATTTGTCTGGGTCTATGATGCAATTACACTCAGCTTGATTGCAAAGTGTGACTCTTTTAGATTTAAAGACAATTTTATTTTCATTTTATATTTTACCTCTTGCTTTCAGTTGAAGGCTTCCTGAATGTTCAAAGTCCTCCTCATCATATGTATTCAGATGGGCCCAATAATCGCAGGAAAACAAAATCTGTATTTCAAATGTACTGAGGAGATAGTAAACTTGTTAACTAATCTGGGAAATTATTAAATTTTATTTAACTATTGACTGTCCCCCAAATGGCTTATTAACCACATAAACTGTACTTGAAAGCTTTGTGTTTCTAAACATAAGCTGTGAAATAATTACAACAAGCTTTGGGGAATTGTGCAAGACAATTTGCCTAAAGGCAAGAAAAAAATTAATCCCTATTGATAAAAGTTAGATTTTCCTATACAGGAACTTTTCTCTGAAGGTCATAAATGAGATTTCGGGGGGGAATGGTCCCCCATCACCCTATTGATTCCTGATACTTCTCACTGTTTTATGACTTTCTCAGGCATCTTAAAGTATGAGGATAGGGAGTTTTAGACATAAAAGCAGGGAGCTAAGAATTCCTTTTCAGTCCAGTCAAAAGTGGGTAATATTAATTTAGGGAAAGCAAAAAATTGCTGAGTCAGCCACAAGGATATTGATTTGAAGTCAGACAAATGCTCCTGGAAGTATGTTTTGCCCCCTACTTACTTTCATCTTTGGAGCAATTTGTGATGATCAAATACAGTGCTTGAAACACCCTTGTATTCGGCTCTCAAGACCAGTGTGGTCTCAACAAAGATGGTGGGTCCAAGATTTGAGAAGTGACTCATTTGCATTTTATGTAAAATCTTCAAAAATTACCTTCTCATCCCACCCACACAGAGACCAACTGAGGCATTCATAACCCCATGGTAAATACCAACATGTCCATTGAGTAAATTCAGTGGAATGGGGGTGGAGAAGAGGACTCTGTTGTGATTGAAGTTTCCATGTACATTTGCCCTGTCTCTCAGACAAGGGATAAGGGTTATAGTTAGAACTTTGCTGTGCTTCTTCTCAAGGGTGAATTTCTAAATCTATAGGCTGTTTAGAGTTTCTGTTACTTCCTTAAGAAATAATATCTAGTTCTTTCTCAATAGTTCTCATTGCAATACAGCTATTCCTCTGTTGCCCTGGGTCCTTGGGGCACATTTATTCAATCTCCTGGGATCCTACAAAGGCTTAATCCAAGCTCTTGAAGAGCTTGCTCTATCATTTTTAAACAACTTTCTTGGTTATCATAAGTGGATTATTTTCCATTTGAAATAGGTAAAGCTATTCTAGAAAAGCCAAAATATTAACTTTTCAAATCGATTTTGACTATTACAGATATGCCAGATTATGCTATTAATTCTAATAGTGTGTAATCAGTTAGACAAAGGATTATAGACTCATCACATTTTTGTCCCTTACTCATTCGGTATTCCCTCATGGTCTCCCAGGGTTTCAGGTGAACATTCCAGCACTGAGCTCATTCCAACTCTGCCTAAAGCCCCGTTGTCCTTGTTGTAAACCTGGCTCCATTTTCTTTTGTTAAACATGGATTTCAGAATTCTTATATTAATCATGCCTGAAAGATTGTGATCCTTTTTCATATACAGGATCAAATCCTTTGGCTCAGGTCGTCTTTCTTCTTTAATTGTTCAATGACTAATTTTCTATTTTCTCTCTCTCCCCTTCTCCTGTCTTTCCTGTCTCTGACATTCTATTTGTTTGGATACCTGTTTTCCTTATTCCTCAAGGATTCCATTCCTTTCACTGCTTTTCTGTGTTATAAAATTTTGGGCAATATTTGAATTTCTAAATCAACAGATCTTAAATGGTATTTCCAGTTTCTCAATTTTTTTTAATGTTTAAATGTCATAGGTGTTCCAGTATTAATCCTCTTTAGTTTTTTTTAAAGATTGAAGTTATTTTCATTTTCTGACTTTCCATCAATTCCATTTCATTTGCTTCCAACTCCTGCAGATTAACAGCTGACTTTCCCTCAGTCCTGCAAAGTCTCTGTTACTTTGTTTTAAATCTTCATGTACAGTCAGCATCCATATAGGTCTATGAAGCAGGACACTAATATATTTCTGTCTTTTCAGCTTAGATAATCTCAAAGTGGACAGCCTGTGGGCAGGGAAGATGGTTCAGTTGTTAAAGTGCTTGCCTGCAAAGCCTAATGACGTGGGTGGGGTGGGGTGGGGGGTGTTTGATTCCCCAGATGCACAATGTGGTACATTCATCTGGAGTTTGTAGTGGCTGGAGGCCCTCCATGCTTATTCTCTCTCTCTCTCTCTCTCTCTCTCTCTCTCTCTCCTTGAAAATAAATAATATATTTAAAAAAAAAACAAAGTGTAGAGCAAGTGTTCATGCTGAGGCATGAATTGCTTGATTTTCTGTGTCAGTCAGCCTTCTCCAGCCATGGTGAGCCTCCAGAGCAGGGGTAGAATTAGAAGCAGAGGCTGGTTGCAGTTCTCAAGGGGACATCACTTGTCTCTGCTGTCTGGAGATGTTCAGAGGTCCCCTGCAGCCATTCTTCATCTTGGTCTACAGAAGCTCCTGTCTTCTCCTTGGTTCTCATTGTTGTTCTGATTTAGGCAAGAAAAATGGGCTGTCTTAACTTGCTTCCCGCAAGGTATTCTGGGAGAAGGTAGGCATCTCCTGGGGTATGACTTTAAGGAAAGGATCTGAGAAGGAGGCATAGAGGTCATTCTCTCAATTTGTTACATTTTTAGAAGCTCTGTTCTGTGAGACTATGGGGTTAGAATCATATAATAATTAGCCAATAATTTATGTAAATATCAAATAGTGATGGCTGTTTCAGTTGATTTGTGTTTACCAAATTTAGAGTGGAATCAAGTATCCATCAAATATGATTGGGATAAAAATTCAACTTCTTTCTGCCAATTGCAAAATCTTTGAGGAAAGGAACTTGTTCTTCCTTGTTACTTTACTGTCTCTGTGAATCTTTTTGGTTTTGACAAGAATGGAGTGAAAATAACATGGGCACAGAGCTCACAGCAAAGGAGAATTTCAAAGCAAGGGGCATAAACATGTTGTTGGTAATTTCTTGAGAAATGACTTAAAGAGAGAAAGATGTCTTATCTTTGCGTCATATGGCCCCTCATATGGCTCCTGAATGTTTCTAACTGTGGCTAGAAGCACAATTTCCAACAGGTAAACTGTAATCTAGCCAATGGTGTAGGAGTTGTACATGTCAAGCAAGGGTCATATATGGCTTTCCTTGTCAAGAGCTGCAAAGCAAATGTACAATGTTACTTTATTGAAGTGCATATAATTTCAGTTTCTCGTTCTGTTTTTTTTATGGTGATATTATCAGAACTCTAACCCACACCATTTCCCCAGTGAGTCATTTCCAATGCTTAAGAGTATGTTTTCAAGCTCTGACTGCGTCAATACCTGCGCTGGACTTTCTACTGAGAATAAAAATGCTTTTTTCTCCTTTCCCTCCGGAGCCATCAAAACTCTTCATGCTGAAGAATTTATTATGGAAAAAGCTGTTCTTGGTAGGAAGAGCTGAAAGTCCTTCATTTCACCATCAGTGTCATCCCGGTGATGCCAGTGTTTCTGGTAATTATGTAGCCGACACACTTCACCGACTTTTATCTTTATGTATTTGGGAAAGCAAAATTAATCACCCATCTGATATGTGATATGACAAGTTAGAGATCAAAATCTCTTAAAATAAGTCACATTTGTTTATCAGGAGCTCACAAGTCAACACTGTCTAGTTTTCAGATTGATAGACATTTAGTTCTTAATTTCTCACAAAAAATTGACATTTTGCACAAAGACTTACACAGCATGAAGCCACAATTTTCTTGTCCATTACTACATGTCTGTAATTGACAAATAAATCCACAAGTATTTGGTCAGATCCTGTGTAGCATAATTCTGTGGAGGAGCTGATCCCACTCTGCTTTTCCTCACAACAATCTTATACATGATCTCTGGTGTTCTAGCCTTTCTTGTGGGCCAGAGAGAACTTCCCACAACCCCCACACAAACTGTAGGTCTTCGGGTCTATATATCTGTGTACAGCAATGCTTAAAGTGGAAAGCTTTTGCTTGGACTTTGCTACTGAGAAACTTAGAAAGGGAAATCACTTTCAAAATGTGTGTGGAAATCAACATGATATAATTTCTTTGCACACCTGTAAAACTCTAACTTACACTTTATGCCTAAGAAGGGAAGGGAAACATGATTTCTGATGATAAAAAAAAATTGGGCACAATGAAGCTATTGTTTGTTATACTTTATTCTTCAAGGATTTCTTGACGAATCAAAAAATAATCTAAATGACCAGCTTGTTCCTTCAAGAAGCAAATAACACACAAACATATGGTAAAATATATTATAAATATAATAAAATATGAGTGTATTGTCTTGGGAATTGGGGACATCAACACGTTATTTGCTCATTCCGTGTATCTGATTATGGATAATAAATAAACATTAAAAAACAAAAAAAAAAGAAACGAAATGTAAATAAAGCTGGATATATCCTTCCTTACAACTAAAACAGTTTACAAAGACCTTCAACTGTATAAATGTTACATTGATATATATATATATATATATATATATATATATATTATATAATTTTAGAAATCTTTCCACGCTCTTTTCGTTGCTGAATGAGACTAGACAGACTGACCATTTTACTTGTCCACCTAACAACAATATCATCTCAGTAGAACCTCGTCTCATCTGCCTGAATAAGTCAAATCTTTATAACACATGTATCCGTTACTTTCTCATTGCTGTGAACAAACACCTACCAGTAGCAACTTGAGGAAAGAACCAAGTTTATTCTAGCTTGTGTTTTCGAGGGGAAGTTACACGGTGAGGAAGGCCTGAGAGCATTCAGCAGGAACCACTCACCCACTGCAGAAGCTCTGCAGGGAGGAAGCAGTGGGGGAGAAAAGACCATGGAGCCAGCCTGGAGCAGTTCAAGACCTGCCCCCAGTGAACACTCCCACCACCACCTACCTTCTAAAGGTCCCAAAGCCTTTCCAAGCAGTGCCATGAACTGGGGATCAAGTATTTAATCACACAAACCTTTAGGGAGCATCCCAGACAGCACAGCAACACATGTGATGCATTTTAATCATTGGCCACACTTGAATATCACCTGTTTTGGTAGTGATATGATCTGGGATTGTAAATTCAATGAGAGAAATAATAATGCATTTTTTTGGGTTTTTTATGTGTCTTGCTTTTCACTATATTTCAAGTATAGAGCATATCAAAATCAACAATTGCTGAAAAAATGGAAAAGAAACGAGAGAATCATCAAACACTGAAGGGTATTTCTGGTGATAGTCTGTAATATACCAGCCAAAAGAATAGAGAAAATCACCAAAAATAGTACATAAAGGCTGTACAATAGTCTCAATAAAGCTCATGACTTACCTATTTCTGTTCATTTAAATGCTTCAAGTTATCTTTGTAGTAGCCATATGGCTATTTTCTGACTATTTTTCACACCAATTTAAAAATGCATGCTCACACATGATCGGTGATAGGTATTATCACTCATTCCTTTTTTTTTTTACCCCACACCAATTTATTACCCCACCCCATTTATCCAGTTGATAACCAAAATAAAGTTGGGTTAACATATAGAGCTTTATCAGGTTTTCACAGCTACTCAAATCTGGGACTTTCCTGACATCCAGGTGTTCTCAGCACCCCAGTGCTCCCCTCTTAATGTGGAGATTGCTAATAAATGGATTTTTAATGTCTACCATTTGCTGATTGCATAGGGCACACAGAACCACAGGTGGTGGGACTCTAAGAAACTATGCTGGTAGAGGTCGCTTTTACCAGCTGAGCGGAGGAGTGGGGTGGCAGTGGCTGTGCTGAGGTAGAATGAGAGGAAAGGAAGCAACCAAAAGAGGAGGCAGGGTTAAACAGCAGAGATGGGGGTACAGGAAGACACAAATGCTGTGCTGTTGCCCATTAAAACAAGGTAAAGAAAGAACAACTCTAGAGGGGAGGGGTTCTCTAAATAGAAGCAGTGAAGAAAAGCAAAACAAATTCTGATGAGGGAAGTCA
>PVHP010003399.1:37482-78954 GCA_004024765.1 Zapus hudsonius
AGAGAGAGAGAGAGAGAGAGAGAGAGAGAGAGAGAGAGAGAGAGAGAGAGAGAGAGAGAGAGAGAGAGAGAGAGAGAGAGGAAGAGAAATATCCATTTCTTGAATTAGAAGAAAAATTGGAATTAATTTTTTGTTTCAATTCAAGATCACAAATGAGAAGGAAAATGGATAGCACTTTGCAATCTTCAAAAAAATGACTGCATTATTAGAATTTTTTATTTTACTGCATTGGGTTTCAGCCATTATTACAGACAGAAATAGATAGACACATAGTAAGAGAGAAAAAGTATTTTATCTTAATTTTCTTAATATCCTTTGAATCTCCTCTTTTGAGAAGAGACAATAAGAGGAAACCCCAGAGAAGTTTATTCACATTTATTTTTCATATATACATGTAAGATACACAAAAATAAGGTCTTCTCAAAGATTTGGCTTTGATTTCTAGCTTATACAGTATCTTCAAAAACAGATTGTGTATTTCCAGAGTGGAAAGTCATTTGTTCCATAGCTGAGAAGCAAGACATTTGACCACAGATCAGGAAAATGACAAGCCAATGGTGGGGGCGGGTGAAGGAACAAAAACAAAGCCAGACAATCTTTGAATCTCCAGGAGCAAGAACTCATGGGAAGCCCTCTAACTTGCAGATAAAAGTTAATTAGTAGACTTGCTTCCTTTGGTGACATCCTCAGACCATAAGTCCAGCACTTACCTTTGCTCATTTTACATTTTTTCTCCCTGATAAAATCAAAGCTTTCTCTCACCATCTTCTTAATTGCCTTCAGCTCAGTAACCCTTATGCTAGACACACGTGTTGAGTTGACTGACTCAGTCCCCACAGACGTAAATAGAATTGTGATTATACAGAACGGAAGACTGTAGCCTGTAACACGATGATCTGTGCTCTAGGTATGGTGCTGTGATATTCTATAATATTTTTAATGTAAATAATATACTAAATGGAGCAAGATCCTTAAATGACATTTCAAAGATAATAACATCTAAATAGAAAGTTAGTTTGGATATGTCAATAGAATCTGATGCTACTCAACATGGTAGTTGACCTATGACCAAGAGCTACCATTATTTGTTTAAATTTATTATTATTTGTTATTGTTCTTGTCAATTTTATCTACTCATCTGTCTAACATCTGTTTGAGGTATAGGGTGAATTTGATGATGGTAAAGAGGTGGATGAACACAATTTGGTAAATCTAAACAGAGTTAGAGTTGAACGATTTTCAGAGACATTAGTGGTACAAAGCGCTGGATTCACATTTTTAGAATGTAAGTATTCTTCATCACAATACTTACTAAACAAGTATGCAACAGTATTCATGTTAAGGTGACAGGTCCCATGATAAGAAAGCTCTATAGGTTAACAAATATACACCATTCTGGATTACGACAAAGACTGATCCAGATGGCCCACAGAGGAGGGTATCCAGCTGACTGGGGTTGGGGAGGGGGGCAGTGAGGAATTGGGGATAACAACTCATTGTTGGCTCACTAAACAATGTAACTCATTATGGACAATAAAAATAAAAATAAAAAAAAGGAAGCTCTGCCCCTGTCTTCAAGGAATCCACATTCAGTCATGAGGTCTCCTTGTCTACAGAGATGTGACTGCAGATTTCTCTCCACATAGTTTCAATGACATGTCTTTATCTGAAGAGAAAACTAGGGAGTGTAAGGAAATACGTGTGGGTGTGTATAATTTTTTGTGGGTGCATACAACACTTACAACAACTACAAAGGATTGTTTTACTTTCTTTGGGTTGCTCTAACAAGTTACCACACTTGTCATGGTTTAAAAACAACAAAAATACTTGGTACCTAAGGGAGGGAAGTCAGAAATCTGAATGCGAGGCTCCGGAACATCACAATCCTTTCTAGATTTTAGCAGACTGCTTTTGGCTGACTTCAACTTCTAGTGGCTCCGGGTTTCCTTGGCTTGTGGCTACACCATGCAAACTCCTGTCTCCATCTTAACCGCCACCTCTCTACTGTGCCTTTGCCTTCGCTTCTTCTGTCTCTTCCAAGAACACAAGTTATTGGGTTTTGGTGAATCCAGGTCATCCAGATGTTCTTATAGCCAAGTCTTCAATTTAATTGCATTTTTAAAGAATACTGTTTTTCAAGTTAACTGAACTTTGCAAGTTGGGGACATATATATTTTAGGTGGACCATCATTCAACTCACTACAGGTGTCAGATTAGACATATTTTGTCTACTATGAGACTGATAAAGTACAGTGCTTATGAAATTCAGAGAGAGAGAGAGAGAGAGAGAGAGAGAGAGAGAGAGGTTCATAAACTAAAGGAGATGGGAAAGAAGGATGAGGTAATGAAGTAGATGGCTCTCTAGAGATTCACTAAGAGCTACAGTTGGACAAGGACACTGCTTGGTCTTCAGAATGACTAAGGCGAGGCTTCAGGATGCATCCTGCTGTGGCTGGTTCCACCCCGATAGGCTCTTCCTTTTTTCTGGGTGATATGCTCACACCTCAGGGTTGTCTTTTCATGGAGCATCCTTGGAGTAAAACAAAGGTTTTCTAGATTCCCTGGATGTGAAAAAACAAAGTGTCCTGGCCTTAGACCCCAGCCTCATTAACTCCCCAGCCTCCTTAGTGCTGCTCACTTAAGTACTACAGTCCAACTACACTGGTAGGAAAATATAAAAAAATGACATCCTGTAGAAACAAACAAACAAACAAACAAACAAACAAACAAAAACACTGCATTACCCCATTAGAACTTGAGAGCTCTAGCCCTGTGGTTCATTGCGGGAGACAAGCCCTGCGTAGCTCTATTCAGAGAATCCCAAACGCAATCATTTGAACAAAGCATTTGAATCAAGGCGTAATATTGCTTTGGATTCTCTATAAGAACAGACCTGAGAGAATGGAGGTACATGATGAAGAGGATTTATTAGATTGGCTTCCTTGAAACAGTTTGGAAGTACAGCAATGTTTATCAATAGGAAAAAGCCACTAAGAACACCAGGAGCCTGGTGCTGAGGGCTGTGGGATTCCTGGAGGGGTGCTGATCTTCAGTCCACACTGAAGACGCTGGGATCTGATGACCTTGAATGAGGGCAGCACTACAGGGTGGATGCACTCATCAGCAGGTTAGCAAGGAGGACAGCAGGCAAAGGACACTCCATTTCAGGGGAACCTACTACTGAGGTTAGCACAGACGCCTTCCCACTCTGGGGGAAGGCTTTTCCCCTTCAGTTTATCCTTCTTGGAAACAGCTTTGGAGGCATGTTTCCTCCTTGATTTCCAAGCTCAATGAGCTGGCAGTAGAAAATATCTTTCTCAGGCAGTTGGATCACACTCCTCACCTGAACCACTCTGAGGTTTTTTTTTTTTTTTTTTCAGATGAAAATAATCTTTTTTTTTAATGTGGGGAGACCTTATATCACCATCTTTTGAAGGCTTGCTCTTAGTAAACACCTTAGGAAGAAAGTCCTAGACTAAGAAAATATGTCTCTTTACAGTCTTTTCTTTTTATTTTTTTCCACCACTGGCACAAGGGGCCTCACCTAGAGCAGACAGCCATCCAGGAGGGGCCTCCCTCAGTTAATAGGACAGGTTTATTTTATTTTTGCCTCTGCCTCATACAAAACTCTTGTGTTTTCATTATTTCTCCACAGTGTCAGTAGCTTTCAGATGCTGTGTGGTTGATTTTAATTGAAACAGATTAAATATTAGCTCTGTAAAAGTAAACACGTGCAAATAAATTCATACCGGCATCTGCCTCAGTTCCTACAGTCAGATGTGAAGTACTTTCTTCTTCAGAATCTAAAAGAACACCCAGGGCTATAATGTAAAACTTCAAGGGAGTGTTAACCTTCTACACACACCAGACCTCAGCAGGAGTGCCAGCCTCCAAAGAAAGGTCTGGAAGACAATGGGGCTGAAGGGGAGGCCCATAGTTGACACACATGGAATTCCCCTTGATGGAGTGCTTCTGAAGCCTCTTACAAATGACTTGATTCTGTTTCTTTAATTAATAAACACCCGGCGTGTTTAGTCACATCTCTCATGTATCAATGGACTTTCATTCTGAACGCTAAATCATGTCTTCTGATCTTCTTGTTCCAAATTCTCCAGGGAAGACTGAGGTAGACACAGTTCATTCCCATCTGATAGCTGCTATGCAGCAAGTTGCAGTTTGAGGAAGATATTTGAGGAGAGTTCTGGCAGCCAGCCCAACTCTGGTCCCAGTAGGGACGTCTCAAAGATCAGGGACAGGAAAAGAGATTGGAGTTGGGGTGCATGGTGGTCCCTGCGGTTCAGCTCACCTCTGCTGAAATGCATTTCAGGACACTGAACATCCCTATCTTTGGACTGTACTGGAAGTACCATGGTCTATGGAGACACCTCAACTTTTTCAAAACCTAACAAGCATTAAAGACTGTGTTCTGGAGTGCTTTGAGCTTACTGACATGAATGAAAGCAGCTAATTATTTTCTAAAAAGGTATAGAAAGATGTAGTAGATTAACTTGCATATAGGAAAGAGATATAGACAAGGAGACATAAATGAAAAAAAATTATATACTTGCCCATTTCTTTCCATTTTCCACAAAAAATGAATCTAAATTCCAGTGTCCAATGTCCTGATAACTGAATTCTAGAAGGTGTGCTTTGAAACAGTTGGATGTTAATCTGAAACTAATTCAAGCCAATGGAGCTCAAAAATTGGATTGGAAATCTTTTACGAGCAGGCTTTCCCATGAGATTTCCATTACTTCTCTTCTTACTGATAAGCCACAGGTATCAGAGGAACATCCGATTGTGTGCTTTCTTAGGACCCTTCAGTACAAGAGGAGAGGGACACCCAGAAAAGATGAGGTTTGCTTGGATTCGGATTTCAGAGGAAAGTTTCAATCAATTCGAATTTCGTCTGAAGCCACTCTTCTATAATAGCTTAAAGGCTTTATTAGACACTCATACAATGCTACCTTCAGAGTAATATGCCAGCTTCCAGACAGTGTTAATCTGGTCCAGTGCTTAAGGTCTAGCTGTGGCTCTGTGTCTTACCTACGAAATTGACCTTGGGTGTGTAGATCACTTACGTTTCCTCAGTTTCCTTACAATGATGGTGACTTGAGGAAACATAACATGATTTCAGGTACTTATTAAGGTTAATATGTATTTATGTATAATTATTAGTAATACTTAAAATAGTTTATGTACATTCACTGTGAGATGACTTTGCACATTTCACATGAATTGCTGGTCATGCTGGTTCTGTGGTAGAGCCACAAGCTTTGACTCTGTGTGGGCATATTACCACACGTCTGCATGAGCCTCTCTCAATGAACATATATGCGTTTTTCTTATGAAGATATCTTCTTAGTTTCATTCTTCTCCCCAACTCCAAAGAGATATAGATCACCCATGAGAACTGATTTTTTTTATCAGCACAGGAGTTTCTTTTCTGACAATAATATGAAATAAACTTGAAAGCTAAATTGTGTCATCAACACATTTTTTGTTCTTTCATATCCTATTGTCATACCTGTGTAATAAAACTACAGTGACCAAAAAGTGGTGTCAATCTTTTGTCCATTTCAAGTAAAAGAGTAACAGCAGAAAGAACTCACAATCACTCGTGTATTAACCCCACTAAATCTTCTGGAAAGTACCAATTAATAGGAATAAACCCCATTTCTCAAAACAGTCAATATTCTTTATGTATAAGTGATATATATCCAAATCAATTCCAGATGGGGAAGTTTAATTGTAAAAGATTTTTACTATATGACATGAAGGAACATATGTACCGATCAATTCCCATGCTATAACCTGTAAATTAAAATCTCAGGAAGGTCAGTTCTGCTTGGCTGCTGCATGTCCTGAGGCGTGTGCTTGGACATTCGACAGACCCGGAGTGAAGGACAAGCTGGTGGTTGGTGGTGGCTCAGTGGGTCAAGTGCTTGCTACACAAGCTCATACCAGAATCCACTTCAAGATCCTTAACTGACTCACATCTGCAAAGTTATTGCCAAGCAGAATACAATAATCAGTATTCTCCAGTGACGAGTCCATTGCCATCTGTATATCCAGGAAGAAGATTTTAGTATAACATAGGGGCTGGGAGACAGCACAGCAGTTTAAGATATTTGTTGTAAAGCCTGTCAGACCAGGTTCAGTGTCCCAATTCCCACGCACATAAAACCAATGCACAAAGTGGTGTATGTGTCTGGAGTTTGTTTGCATTGGCAGGACACCTTAGGGTGCACATTCTTTCCCTCTTTCTATCTCTCAAATATGTAAATATATAAATATATTGTAAAACATCAAAGTAAAAATAAAGGTTAACACACAATGTAACAGAAAAAGAAACCATAATATATCCATCCAATGGGCACTACTTCTCTATGATAATATATTAACCACCAAACATATGGCCACATGGAAAAATCACAAAATCCTTCAAGCCAATGTCTCCAGACATGCTGAAACACCTACTGTAAATTCTCCTCTAGAAGTTATTATACTAGAACATTTAATCTGTGCTGAGAGAAATAAGATCAATGGTAGACTGGAGAGGAACAGCAGTCATTTGGATTGAAAAGTCACATGAGGAGATTTAGGGGGAAGACAGAATGGCCCATATGTTAGTTAGAATAATAGTTCACAGGAGTAACATTTACCCAACTTGTGAAGCAATAGTCAATTATACATTAGCAAAATTTAAAAAAAATGAATGTATTATTATGCTGTGTTACTGCATATTTTTTCTAAAGGACAGATTATCATATTTGTTTTATATTCTTTGTAATTCTTATGCTTAAGAAACTTGAGCTCAAACATTTGTTTCATATCTTTAGGCATTTTATAAACAGGAACATATTCATTAATAATATTTCTTTCAGCTTCATGAAACAAATTTAGGTTTTAATGAAAATAAACCCTTTGGCTCTAAATGTAGGTCTAAAATATTTTTTAAGTTTTTAAAATTTCTCATCTTATCTTTCTAATGAGCTTTAATTCCATTTAATTACAAAGCTTATCATAATGACTAAAAATATTTATTTGGTCTTCATCTCTCTTCCCCACCCTCAGGATAAAGTAAAATTTATTGTTGCAAGAGGTAAGAAGTAGAGGCAAATAAAATTGTTAAATAAAGTAAAATGTTCCATGTACATTCTTAGTCTATAATATATATATTTTTCCTTTATTATCCATAATTAGACACATTGAATGAGCAAATATTGAGTTGGTGTCCCCAGTTCCCCAATCCTCCTGTTCTGTCTACCCAATCAGCTGGATATCCTCCTCCATGGGCAAACTGGATCACATTTTATGATTGTGAGTTTTCTTTATTTTGCTTACAAAATATTTTTTCTTTCTGAGTAATCTGCTAACCTAATAGCTTGTGTATGATATAGATTCTTAAACTATTTTACATCAACCATTTCCATGTACACTTGGTATATAAAAAATCGGTTTAATTTGTGTCTCCGTTCTATTTCCTTCATTAAAAAATCTACTGAAGCATCCTTAAATAGATTAAATCATTTCTTTGTTGTGCAAAAACCTTCTTGCTTTTGTGAGTGGTCTTGTTCTCTTCTTTTGAATTCTTTAATTTCTAAATGTAGTTTATGAAATATTTCCTTAGCACCTTAAAAGAAAAACACTTCCAAGAAGAGATTTATTTATATTTTTACTTTAAAATGTAAGTCTCTTAAGATTATTGAGGATACATTCTGCATATTACATTGTATCAATTGCAATATGATGGTTTAATGAATATTAGTGGAAATAAAAGAGAATGGACATTGGGGATTTTTATATAAAAAATTGTTTCCTTACCCACAAGGACATGGATTTCAATTCATGGCCACAGTGAGATCCAGAGAAAAGCATACGCTGAAATAATATAATGAAAATGACTTTTAGAATATAGACCAAATTCAAGCAAAAATCTGCCAAGATTTGAGAAAGGATGACTCCGAGACAAATCTATAGTTCATCTTTCCTTTAATTACAATTAAGAACGTGCCTTTTGCACAGATGAGTTTCTATTGTATCATATTCCAGACTAAAGACCTAAATCTGCTCTTTTCAACAAAACTGAAGGAAAAACCTCTGAAGGTTTATCACTCAGTAAACCCAGTTTCAACATGACTTTTGAATCAAAATGACTTCCTTAAAAATATATGTGTATATCAAAAGAATCTAACAGCTAAACAGGTCGCTTTGTTCCTTTATTTGAACAACAAAATGCAGTTTTAAAAGGTTACTTTTCTTCCCCTGTATTTTCATAGGAATATAAAAGTCTCCTTTTTGGATAAAAGCCCATTTTTTATACTCAACAAAACTTTTGGACCAACTGATTTCAATAGCTCTGGTCATTGGGGTGCTAATTATATCATGTTAGAAAGTCAGAAAAATACATTATATATATATATATATATATATAATGTATATATATATATATATATATATATATATATATATATATATATATTTCTTCCTAAATATACCAATGAACTATGTCGCTGGCACTTCCTGAATCTCTTTTATGAAAATAATGTTCAGTATCATTATTTATAATGACCACTATAGAATTCCTCTGTCAGAACAGATGCACAGGATGTAGTTTGAACCACACAATGCCTGCTGGAACTCAATCCTAATGATTCTCAACCTGATTCCCGAGACAGTTATGGAAGATGTCTTCTACCCAACATGCAGAAGACCACTGTTCCCCCGATACTCTGCTCATCTGACATCTGACAGACTGTTACAAACTCTCTGTGGAATGTGGTCATATTTCCAAGGACATTCACATCCCTTCTTAGTGTGAAACTAGGCGACCTTCACATTTCCTTCTGCAGGAAATATACATGTAAGCCATAAAGTGTAAGGTACAAATATTATTTAACTAGAACAAGACTAAATGTTGTATAGTCTATACCCTAACGCATATCTCGGATGTGGAATACCTAGACTGTATAACAATTGGGAACCCTGGACAAGCAAGGTGTCACCTGCCTATAATCCCAGTACTGAGAATTCTGAGAAAAGATGATTATGAATTCAAGGTTAGCCTGGTGTATGTTAGCAAAACACTGCTCCAAAAACACAGGGAAAAATTAATAAACATCGTGATGCTGATAATTTTGTTTCAGCACAGTTCTTATTTTTGTTACTGGTCTCAGTGATATTTGCTAATTTTGTTATTTTTTTTCTTAACCAAATGTTCTCTGTAGACAATGCATGCTTAAGCCCTTCAAAAAAGCCGAAAGAAAATATTTCTGCTAGTTTTTGTGCCTGACATTATTTTCCTTCATGCCAACTTTTTTGGTCAAGGTGCGGTATAGAGGTTTTCTTCGGAGTATTCTCTCTTCTGGTTTGATATGCCTGGGCCACATTCATGGAAATGACCAGTGTGATAGACGTCGGGCATGGAATGGGGTTCAAACTTGCATTTCTTTGCTAAAGAAAAAGTCATTTTCAAGTCACCAGAACTGAGCTTACCAAGGACAGGGACCCAGGGTCTCTTTCCTATTCCTTCCCTTATGCTTACCATAGGAGTATTTAAATCCTGGAGTTCCAACTTTTTTGTGTTAGCATTTTTTTTTTCTCTTAAAAGGCACATTTCTTTGGTTTTTGGACCCAAATAATCCTGAAGCTTTAGCTGAGAGTGCTCGCATGCATGCCCAGGCTGCTTCCTGTGGCGATGGGGTTGGTGGGACCGTTAGGACCAAGTGTCCACAGGATGGGAGGGATGGCAGGTGAAAGTTACCTATAAAGGGAAACATGTGAATTGTCTTAACAAACCCTTCTGCCTTGTCTGGTCCTCACTGTTGAGTAGTTACATCAGAACTCTAAAAGGTGTCAATGACTGATAAAGTGCAAAATAATTTGTAAATATACACACATGCACCCATATTTCCAAATTAATATTTGCTGGTGGATTGAAAACCAACCCATATCAGCAAACACTAGGTTTGTTTTTCTTATTTGTATACATGCTTTCATATTTCTCTAAGGGTCCCTGACTTTTAGTTCTTCCATGAACTGATTGAACACATCAATTTCCTCTTTAATGAAATTACATAAAATTCTTAACATATTATCACTTCTCTATCTGTATGAGAAATGACTTCTACCTTTTTGTGAAAATGATCTTGAATCTCTCGAGTCAGCTTTGCTCTGTCTCTCCGGGAAGATCCTCACTGCACACATACTTAATGAGCCTAGAGTCTTCATGGAGCACAAAGGCTGTGGAGATTTCAAGGAAAGTCCCTAAAGTTCTATAACCGATTAAGTGTCTCCCAAGGAGTCATCTCTGTGTGGGGACATTAAGAGGTCATGGAACCTCTGAGCCATGGGGCCTGGTGGACATGAGTAGGTCATTGATAGTAGATCCTTAGGGAAAGATTAAAGTTGTTTCATAAAACCCTGGCCAGTTGCCATGAAGTGAGTTATAAAAAAAATGAACCTAGACTCAGAGCTTCCAGCTTCTGGGCTCTACAGGATCTATTTCACTGTTCTGTCTTATCATGATTCCATCCCTCTGCAGTCCTGAGCTAGCCCAGGATCCTGAACCTCCAAAACTCTAACCCTTAGGTTTGGGTATGAAAAGGCCCACCACAGGCTCATGGGTTGGAGCATTTGAACCACAGCTGGAGGCTCTGTTTGGAAAGGATGTGGAGCCTTACTGGAGGAAGTGTGTCACTGGGGCCAGCAAGCAGGCATCCTAATCCTGCTCTACTTTCTGTTCTTTCTCTTAACTTCTTGTGTGGCTGTGTGAGGGCAGCTATGTCTTCCTGACAAGTCTTCCCACCCTGAGAACACCTCCCCTCAAAGCTACAAGCTGAGTTAAACCTTTTTCCTTCTACCAGCGTCTTCTGATAGGTTATGTTGTACCAGCAGTGAGGAAGTAACTGATATGTGAAATAAAGATATTTTCTCTAAAAATTATCATCCCTTACTTATTTCATTATGTCAATATAAAAATGGACCACTACCAGCAGTAAATCCAATATAAGACCTGAGGAAGGAGACAGGCTATTTCAGAAATATAATTTCCAGTTTTTCCTAATCTTCTCATCCTCATTTTTCTTACTTTTGTTCTGTCTTATGAAATAAAATAAATGAGATAACTATTTCATTATGATGAATGATATGAGCGTAGGTAGATTGCCTCTCATTTATAATAAGATGATTAAGTATTTGAACTAAAATCATTATTTTTCAATGCTCCAAAATTAAATATCTTTTCCTTATCAAAAAGGGGAGAAATGTGACATATCATTTGCTTCTGATGGAAAGTTTTACTTTAAAGCTCTCAAAAAGAAATCCCTGGACACAAAGAGGTGACTGAAATGGTGACTTGTTTTGAGTAGATGGGAATGTAGCAAGTTTGAACGCAGCCATGGTACAGGGCTACCTATAATGGGTTCACCCACCATTGCCTGGGCTGACAGGTGAATTAAATTGAAAGATATGCCTGCCAGGTATTTGGAAGACTTTCTTCTCACCCCATTATATGCTCTGAACTTTATGTTATGTCACTGTGATAAAATAACGGATTGCAATCCAGGGAGCTCGCCTTTAGCTCAACAATTTAAACCATTTCCTACTGAATTGTAACACTCTATGTATTTTCTAACTATAAAGAGTGAGAAAAACCATCACAGGTTGGACACATTCAATAATTTCTATTACAGTGGACATGACCCATTACTTTAACAGTATCCTTTATTTTTCTTCATCTTTAGATTTAATTTTATAGGAATTGTAAAATGACAATTGTACCTTTTACCTAAAAATAAAAATAAAATAAAACCAAAAGTACTCAAGCTTGTTCTGTGTGAGCAAAGTGAAAACAAGAGTTGATACAATTATATGGAATTTTTATCCCATTGTTTTACACATTCTTGTACCTATAATTGATGAAATTCAGTAAATATATGTCAAAGTCTCTAGCAACGCTGTTAAAGCAGTGGATAAGGGAAATGTCATTACACTTATGAATCTTAAGTTGTGATTGAAGATTTGAATTTCAATTTAAATATAAAAATTTTATGTTAAAGCATGCGAGCCAGTATAAAATTCATTCAGATTTATATATGCATAAAGAAATAAATGCAATTCAGGCAGTGGCTGGCATTATGTATATATATATTTATAACATGATCACCTTTTAAAGAGTAACAGTACTCATGAATTAAAGGGGGTGCATTGTTTTATTTAGACAAGAATTGTGAGAACTCAGCTTGGGAGTATAAAGCCAGCTCTTATCTAATCTGAATTCTCATCTACTTCTCACATTTTCTTCAAAAGTCAGATTCATATAAGAGACTGTACATATAGCTTGACCCAAGAAAGTCAAATAAATGTGAAATTCTGATTCCACAATCAACCATGTGTAGAATTTGAGAGATTTCTGTGGCTTCCCCTGCTCACATACATCCATAGATACCACAGTGCCAGGGAAGGACACAGAAACATTGCCTGTTTCTAAAATCGTCTCTGCTTTCTGAAAGCAGTCATAATTGAATTCACAGTCTCAAAATGTGGTCCTTACCTTATCAGTCACATGTTTAAAATCCTCCAATGTTTTCCCATTTTAATTAGAATAAATCCAAAATGTCTCTCGAGATCAAGTTTCTTTCTTTTCACTCCATCTCTCAGTGCCTTGTTGGCAGACACGAGGACAGTCCATGAAGGAACTGCTTTTGAGGTTCTGTTTATTCAACTGATTTGAGATGTTCTTTCCCACATCTTTACAGGGTTGCCCAAGCTCATCAATGCCTTTCAGCTGTGGCATTCTCTTCACACACTTCCTGCAACATCATGCTTGGTAAAATACAAATCGCATCTCCCCAGCTACAGAGGTTTCTAAGATTTATTTATACGTAGACAAGCTTCATATTTAGCTCCCCTTAAAGGTTTTAAATCCTCCTAAGACACAAAGTTAGTCTTTTGTTTTCTGCTTTGTATTAACAATGCCTAGACCACCATTACATGGCAGATACCCAATAAATATTTAATGACCAGTTAGTGGGTAATGTGGAGCCAAGGACCTAAATAGTCTTGACACCTTTCTAGTGTGAAACCTGCTGAGGTCAGAAAGATGACTATATCCCCTAAATTGCCCATATTCACACTTTTATTTACAAGAAACCTTGTCCTTTACTGAATATGTTCTACCCACGAGCTGGAGAATTCCAGGACCTGTTTCCTCCAAAGAGATTATTCAAAGGTCTTTGTAGCCCATGTGCTGGTGATATGAAAATGCCCACCCATGATATTATACAAGTTGTCTGTTGGAGGCCTTGTGTCTTTTAGAAATAGCCTCAGGGAGTAGGAAAGCAGATCTGGTGTTTGCTGTCCAAGAACCTTTTGGCAAGGGCCAAAGGGTCTTGATGAATTCCTGATGGATTGAATGTTTCCTGAGCTCTAGCCGGAACAAGGTCAGGCACACTTAGCTGAGGAAAGAAACAGGAGATCAGGTACAAGACTTTTCAAGGAGTGTCTGGGGATTCTTTGTTGTTGGAATTAGAAACATCTGTGGGGAAGTGCGCACGTGTAACTGGACTGATGTTGGGTCTGCACCTGGATGAGTTGATGAGTTCCACAGCTTTGAATGAGCCCATTAAGGGCCTTCAACCTTCCACCATAATTAAATGAAGAAAAGGTGCCAAGAGGAGGTGTGAGTGGAGTCTCTGTGGCCACTATTAGATGTCCTTAGGTCTGTCCTCAAGTCCAGGGGCATCACAGTGGTTTTCTGAGGAGTGGTGCCTTGAAACACTGTCCTGAGACCATGATGTAGGCATTTGCATCCTTAATGCGCAGCAGCTGTGATCACTTTCATGTGATTGGGCCAAATTATCACAGAGCAGAGGAATAACTCCTAAAGCTCCTCCCTTCTTAAGGAGATTTCAGTGGTTAATGGTTGGGAGGGGGTGGAGAGGAGAGGCCTTTTCTTCAAGGTTGTTGCTTCTACATTTATTTTAGCTCATGATCCTGTAAGGAACCCTAATTAAATTCACTGACTCCTTAAGCTAGATTTGGGTGGATAAGTTCCGTTGGTCTGTTGTTGGGAGAGTGAATGGATGTTTATTCATCTCCCCAGGAAAAGTTCCCATAACAAGCACTAAGTCTAACATGAGTGTCCGGAGAACATCTGGTTATCATGATTCAGCGGTGCATTTGGCACCTGGAAGGCAGAGGCCAGAGGGACCCCTGAACGTGTTACAATGCACAGAGTACCTCCCCACAAGGAAGAATTCAGCAGCCTAATGTGCCAATGAGAGGGAGTTTATCAAAGTATCCTGTGGACAGTGGTGGCTTCTTGGAATGGATCGTAGGGATGAGGATACAGAAGAAGCCTGTTTTAGTCCAGGATTCTTAATTGTCCATTACAGAAGCCACTACAAGCAAAAGGGGTGAATCATTATTAGAACGTAGACTTGGCCCCTGGCCCTCAAGAGCAAGAATTCAGACAAGGTTAAAAAGAAACAGAAACTACAAAAATAGAAACCTGTCAGAGAACTTTCTTTCTATTTTTCTCTCTGACAAGCTGTCTTCATTTTTGTCAGGGTCTCTTGAATAACTTTTTAAGGAAGCTGTTCCATGACAATACCAGAATCCCTTGCTGCACAATCCCATGTTACCCTGTCACCCACGATTATGATGACAGTCTTGTTATTTTCCCAGTACCCTCTCCTAGTGTTCTTTAAAGAGAATGTTTTCAAAGCTTTAATTTGCATCCAGATCAAGAAAAGTCCAGTCTCCAAGGTTCTGTCTTTTATTACACAGCTTGGACTTTATAAAAACCTGCATTGCTTTCACTGCTAAAAGAGAAAGTCGGAATGAGCATCACCAAACAAGATTATCAATAAGCAAAGTGGCCTTGTGAAAAGCTTTTGTGTTTGTGATGCTTAAGGATTTGGGTATCTGCACGTGGATTTCTGCCGTTGCTACTAGCTGGCACTCCGCAGCCAGAGAAGAATTATCTTTACTTACCCAACATGAACAGAACATCTAGAGAAACTATACACTATTAAAATCCATGCACATAACTACATAAGACTTTATAGAACGCTTTTAATTTCTAAACATTCCTCAGGAATAGAGACAATGTTTCCCAAAGCAGCCGTGGCAAGTACGTATCAAGCCCACCAGTTTGTGTTGAACACAGGTCTTGGGATACTCTTTTAAATTCAACATTATTAGATTAATCATTAAATTAAACATGCAATTAAATACATGTTGTGTGTTGAATTGTTCTTCCAAAAATGAGATGGGGAGTTGTATCCTTGGTACAGATGAACGTGAACTTATTTTCAATCAAGGTGGTGCTTATGACCGGGATCTTCATAAGAGGAAGAAAATCTGGACAAAAGCAAAGGGAGGATTTTTATAGGAAAATGGAAATGAGACAGGGCTCTGCTCATTCAACTGAGGGGCTGGCTTCTGGGAGCAATGAGGCCAGAAGCAAGGAAGGCTCTGTCCAGAAAAGATGGTGTTGGACTTCTAGCCACCAACACTGTGAGTGAATTCTTGATATTTAAGCAGCTTGTAGTGTTTGGTACTAGTAGACTTCAGCTCAGAAGTTAAAATCAATATTTACATGAGAAAGTCGGAATTCTGCTGCACCCTGATCTCAGAGATTTCTTATGTGCAGTATCATAATAGACACTCCTATACTTCCACATCTATTAAAGAAAACTGACTTAACTTAACATTCGATTCAAACTTTTCAAAATCCATTTTTCAAGAAATATGTTTTTAAGGCATCCTTATTGTATTCCCCAAAGTCCAATCTCTTCGAGTTGCTCTTACAAATTTTCATTTCTTTTAATTTTATACGTGAAAAAATTGAGGGGTCCAGAGATAAAATTCACGGTCCAAATTTTCTCAATTCAAAACTGGCCCAAGGTTGAATGTCATGATATGCTTTTTTATTATAGAATTTCACTTTCCAGAATATAGAGAACAGATAACCAACTATAAAAATGTCTCATTTATTTTGAATGAGGGATTAAATTGTGCTTTCACAACAACATATGTTATTCACATTTGAGATTAGGTACCCACAAAATCTTTTACTAATTTTTATTTTCAAATACTTCTCAAACTTGAAGACTTAACATTAACATATGCAAAGACTCTTGCATTTCAGTTTGCGCATCTCTCTAGATTAAAATCCATAACCACAATGTTACATCTAATATTATAGAGATTTCTCATTCTATGTAGGGTCATAATCATTATTGCTTAATACTATTTTCATGCTAAAGAAATTGAGTAAGCAAATATTTAGTTTACATTAAATATCTAGGGTGGTAGGTATCATTCTTTAAACCAAAATACTAGCAATTAAATAATTGCTATCATGCTATACTAGAACAAAAAGTTCTAGTATAGCATGATAGCAATTATTTAATTACTATTGATAAGGGGATTAATTGTAATCTAGAGCACTGGTAATTATATTCATGGATTTAAAATAAAGTACTATCATGCTACTTTCCAAGGCATTACTTAAAATAGTATCCTAATCAAGAGCAAGTGTACTAACATGCTACACTGTGTTGAGTATCTTCAGAATGTTCAATTCTTCCTATGGTGAGAGGGTTCCTGTTATTCCTTCTCATTTTTGTATATAGATGCTATTTTTAAGTCAAAAGGCTTCCAACCTCATTTTGTAGAAATGATGTCCTTCAGAGTGATACTGTCCATGCTAAAATGGAAATCCAAAATGAAAAAGCCACAATGGTGAAGACACTTGTTCCAATAACTAGGCAACCATTTGAATTAAAATATAAACAAATTGAACCTGTGCCCTTTCCCAAAATAGCCTTGCTTTTGCTTTAAAATCAGTAAAACAATTTTGAAATCACTCAAAGATAATTGGAAGGAATTATGCCCTTCCTGTGGATATTTTGTGTTTTCTTCTTTACAGCCATTTAAGAGTCCGTGCTCGCTTCCAACACTCTTCTCCCGGAGCTATATTTAATTGAATGTTTCATTTGATGTCTGCCTAAAGAAGAAATAATTATTGACCAGAGAATATTTTTCTCCCCTCCCCTTTGCAGTATTTAGGCTTCTGGTTTTTGCAACACAGGTAAATTTCCACTGTAGAATTTTTTAAGAGACAGGACATGCAACATGTAGATGAAAAATTTGATGGAATAAATAAGCATTATGGATTTGTTACAGGAAGGTTTGTTAAGGTAAATATCATAGGCAAGGGATCTGCAATACAGAAAGTGATGTGTAAGATACAAAGGGCATTAGGGTCTCAGGACGTGTGCTACAATCTTAGTACTGTGTCATGCCTTTTCATATTAAATCAATCGGGTTAGACAGCCTTTAGTTTAGTTTCTAAAACTTGTGTTCTATAATAGTTAAATGTTCATTACATATTAGTTATACTTTTAATGACTGTCAAAATAAACCTTTATTCTTAGTTATGAAACCCTACTTTATTTGAGTACTATTGCTCCTATAAACGTTATTGTTCTTAAAGTTGTATAACATGGCTGTGTTATAAAATTCTATTCAATGATACCCAGATATACTCTTTAAATCTCATTGTTGTTTTCACTTGTTTATTATTATCATTATTTTTAGGTGCAGCTCATGTTGGTCTCAATCTGGATATAAGAGCTGAGGATGACCTTGAACTCCTGATCTCCCTGGTGCCATTTTCTCAGTGCTGGGACTATAGGAGTCAGTCACGAAGATCAGATTGTTTTTCTACCCGATCTTTTCTTACAGTGAAACAAAATGCGACACCACTATTAAGCACCTCTCGTCATTGTAATGTAAGTAATGCTGTACTGAGGTGGAAATAGAAGGAAACTGGATAACAACTGTGGGCTTTCCACAAATGCTAGACCAATGGTCCTCAGAAAGCACACTTTCATCATATTAAATTTCTATTCTCTATTAGTAGTGCTTTTCATAGGTAGCTGAATAAAATTCTTTTATTCAACAAGGTGAGTTTCTCTTATAACGCCCTGTGCCCATTTAAAACATTGAAAAGCTCAGCAAAAACTATGAGACTATTCCATTTTTGGCTTCATGAAAAGAATTCAAATAACACACACATATGACTTTTTAAATGACTCATGAAAGTGTGTGTTGGAAAACCTATAAAGTTGGTATACTAAATATTTTACATATTGAAAAAGCTGGAGATATGTTACTTTCGGTTTTTGAGTATCTTCAGAGAAAAAGTTGGACTCTGTACTGGAAGTCAATGGAGGGTTAAATCATTGCTCTTTCAAGGGGCAGCTTCCATAGCCATAGAGTGTGACCCCTCAACAAAGCCCCAATCCAGTATTTTAGGTAATAAATATCTAAAAGATCATGGGTAATGATATTGGAAAAATTGATTATGTTTAAAAGCCATATCATGGATTACAGGTCAGTGGCTTCTTAGTGGCGATTTAGAATATAACAGTAAATAAAACACGGGATAATAATGGTGTCGATATCTTTAATTGGGTAATTAATGCCTTCAAATGTCATTAGGCAAAGCAATTCCATTTGTGTTTGCAGCAAATTAAGTTGTGATTGTAAAAATATCACTGTAGGGAGATTTGAATTCAGTAGCTGTGAGCTTGGCAGGACTCAAAACCTTTACACATTGGCCATAAAGAATCTTCAGCCGCTATTTGCTGAAGAAGTCAAGCATATCAACCCAAATTTAAAAGTGATTTCCTTAATGACTTGTTTTAACATCATCCATTGTGCATTTTTTTTTTTGCTTTTAGAGAAATATTCAAATTTTAAATCTATAGATTTAAAATAGCATAGTACTGAACGGGTCTGTGTTACTTACACAATATAGGATTAAAAAATTGCACATGAATTGTTTTTTCCCTCTCCTAAAAATGCAGAATAAGACCAATTCAGAATCTTAATTAAAATCTGGTTTTCTTTCAGACAGAATTGCCTAATAACATTTTACCCTTTTTGGAAATAACAATAAAGTTCTTATAAACATCGACTTAGATTGCATAAATACATAATCAAACAGATTTTCCAAGATCATAGTTCAGATTAACTATGGAGGACTTTCATTGATAATAACACTATTACACAAAATTATCATATTTACTAGCTTAAAATGATGGTGTTTTCTGCATACATGTATTACATACTTGAAATATGTATTAAATGTATCCTTCTATTCGCAAACTCACATTGAAGGGAAGCTGGGGTCTCTCAGTATGCAGCTTATATAAATCATAACACAACTGTTTTGAGGTTGAAAAATACCATCCCCCTTTTTGTTCGAATAACTCAAAATTTATCTATAATTATATTATATGGTGCACTCTATGGCATTTTAATATCCCACAATAATTAATTTTGCTCTTTTTTTAATCTGGTACATTGGCCTTTTTAGCTACCAGCCTTTAATGTAAAGAATTTGTCTCCCCATGTTCCTGCTGAGTCCTTTTATAGATTTAATGTAAACCTGGCTCAGCTTTAGTAAGATGTCATTTCATATCTTTGTGTGCACACCTGTAAAATCGCCTCTTAGAGCCATAATTATGTAGGTGTCTTATTTTAGAAAAAGTCCCATATTTAGTAGATCCCATAATGACTCAAGTGTAATTTTTCTATTATTCTTATGATCCGTTCAACTCACTTTTGAGACACCAGTTTAGTGGTTTTTTCAATCTTCAAATGACCATGGTAATTTCTGGGGCCATGAGAGCAGGGTGTTTCCAAATGACTACAGTTTCCATTATTCCAAAAGAATATCCTCTCAGGGGATTATAAAAGCTGTAATTTCATCTCAGGGTTCCTGTGACTAAACTGCTTGTGTTGGCTCCTACAATTTATGACATTACATGCACCCTGAAAGGAATTACAGACTTATAATACCCCTTGAGATATATTATTATTCTTTATGTTATTCGTGTTTATGTCTAAAAGGATTCTGCTACTGGCGGCTGATGGAAGAGCAGATTGTATAGTAACCTCTTCAGTGGTTTTTGGTAATTTAAAAGACAACTGTGTCTTAACAAAACTGCCTTTCTAGAGCAAGTAGCTCATGCAGACTAAAGTACAAAATTTGCAAAGTTTTAGCTTTCAAAAGATCTCAAACTTCTTGACTCTGCTTTTCAAATGTACTCAATTTAAAAAAAAAAGAATATATGCTTTGCAATGAAGTGTGCTCTCTTTCAAATTATAATGCATATGTGTGTACAGAGAAATATATCTAAGCTCAAAAGCACTGCCCTATTCTTTTCCTAATGAAGTCTGATGCATGAAAATGGTTGCTAATTTAATTGTTATAGGAGTTAGATGTTCATTTCCAGTTCTAAAACCTAAGTAACATAAGAAAGTAGGATTTCCTAATCTCAGCATTACTGGCATTTTAGACTTGAATTTGTGTTTTGGGGGTGATTGTCTTATACACTGTAATTCATTGGTCCTTCCTTGCCTACTGATGTACTCCAGTTATAGCCGGCCAGAGCCTTGCCATACATTACCAAATACCTTCTGGTGGGTGGAATTATCTCCATTAAAAAAAATTATAAGGGACAGTAGAGATGGCTCGGTGGTTAAGGCAGAACTTGCCTGCAAATCTCAACAACCCAAGTTCAATCAATTCCTCAGCACCCAAATAAAACCAGATGCACAAAGTGGTACATGCATCTGAAGTTCGTTTACAGTGTCTAGAAGCCTTGCAAACTTCTCTCTATCTCTCTTCTTTGTCTCTCTGCTTGCAAACCAATAAAACATTAACATTTGACTTTATTGTATAGGCATCAATCTAATGAGTGTATCTTTGCCCCATTCCTTAAATCAATCTTCTCCCCTCTCAAGAGTCTCTTTGTAGCTTCCTGAATTATATCTTCACTCACTCCTCCATCAATACACATATATCTAAAGCAGATCCTAGGATATGCATGGGAGATATAATATATTCTTTCTGTCCTGGGTTGCTTCACTGAATATTATGCTTTCCAGTTTCAATCATTTGTCTGTAAATTTCATGTTATTTTTTATGGCCGCATCAAATTCCATTCTGCAAATGTAATTTTCATTATCCATTCATCTGTTGATGTGTGACTAGTTTGGTTCTATTTCCCTACTATTGCAAATGGTGCAGTACTATGCAGGGATTAGCAGGGAGCTTTGTGGTAGGACACAGAACCATTCAATGGACAACTTTTTATTTCTCAATGAGAACAGTCAGACAAATCAAATCTCATGTCACTCACTGAATTCTCACTGTATGTGATATCTTGGTCAGGTATTGGATATATGTGTGCCTGTGTGTGTTTGTGTATACATATATCATAATAATATATTATATATAGTATATATCACAGACATATCTCTTCTCATAGCATTCATAGGTAAACTATGGGAAGATTAAAATACAGTGCCATAAGTCAATACTGTTTTAATTATATAAGCATAACAATTTAGTTAAAGTGATGCTTTTTTATATGGGGATAGAAAAAGAAAGTTTTCCAATTTATATTTCAAAGATTAAGTGGGAGTCATTCCTATAGCTGGACTAAGGTCAAATTGCCTCTTAATAAGTAAATGTTTAGATTTTATATTCTGAATCTCATCTGTATGCCTACTTCCCTTGTTGTGCTGTGGAAATTGCCATATCCTACCAGTCTTGACCCTTCTAGTATAGTAATCCATCCTATGGCTGGACTCACTTTGAGCAATACTCAATGCCTTGGTATGTGGGTACTATTACGTGTCTTGTTTCATCCTAGAAGATAGACGAGATCCATATGTTAGCCCATATGGGAAATTAAAAAGAAATAAAACTGCATGGATGATGATGATAAGAGACAAGGAGAAATGTGTGGAATTCTGACACTTACTAATGTGTGAATCAAAAATTACTGTAGGATTCAGGAAACGTCCTTCTGTGGTGAGATTGTTGCGGGGTGAGCTGGGGATTAGAATTTAGATAACGCCTAGCAAGATTTCTAATATGCCCCCCAAATTAAGGAATACCCAAGTTTTTAGCTACAAAGTTAATACGAGTTCTTGTCTACAAAGTTAAAGAATTAAAATCATAGACAACAAGATAGTAAGGTATAGCGGGAAACTTCATTATTTAAGGGAACACGGGGAGTTACAGAGTTCTCCAGCAACCAGTGTGGGGAAAACACATGGAGAATTTAACAGACTTTAGGCTAAGGTAAAAATCCAAAAAGCAAAATTCTGATCACACACTTCCCACCCATGACTGAAAAGTGATGATTTCTGAATGGTGACCTCCCACTCGTTCTCTCCTGCCTCTAGTCTACAGCCTAGACTGAGAGGTTGCACATTTCTCTGCATTTATAGAAAAACCCAAACTCAGTGTCTCTGCTCTGTGTTCCCTGACTGCAACAATGCTCTTTCTTTCTGTCTTTGCTGGCTACTTACTTTCAACATTAACCATTTCAACCTCAAGACTCTAACTCTTAAGATTTCAGGCTGGGAAAACTCTCCTTGCTGAACTTTATGCTAATTGACCAAGTCATTGTTTCAGGGTTAAAGTACAATTTCAGTAAACCCTTCTTAGTATTTCATTTTCCAAGGGTTTGCTGCCTTGTTACATGTTACTTATTTACCTGATTTCCTCATCATTACTCAATGGATATATTTTAATAAAAAATAAATTGTATGTAGTACTTACATGTGAGTACCACAATACTGGAAAACATGAAAGAAATCAATCATGCTATTTTGGTTACAGAAGCTGTGAGAGAGGAGGAATAATGAAGAGAAAGAATAGAATCTATTGGGGTCATTTTCCTCCAGCTCTTGCAGTGCTGATGACTTAGTGCACAATGGATGTTTTCTCAAGCTACAAATGGCTAAATACCAGAGCATGTGATTGGACCAATTTCAACCATAAATAAAAACTTGTTTATTTGCCCCAAGCACTGAAAACATCCGGAGATTTCTTAGAGGTGGTGGGTGGACATATAAAAGTCCAGACACTCATAGAACAACTTGAGAGAACAGGACCTCAGCCTAAGCTGAGTCTCCAGCAGGCAACATTGAGCGACTCACTTGTGATAACTCACTGTGTGTTCTGTTCCTCATTGTTTGGAAGATTGCAATCAAATGAAAGTGTTGTCCTTCACTGTTCTTGTAGCATTCCCTTCCTCATACCTGAAAAGAAAAGCAGTCATCTGGAAAGTATTTTTATCCAACGCGACAGTTTAAATTTAGATATTAAGTATTCAGAAAAAAACCTATGACATATCTGATCATCACTGAGTATGCATTTGTTATGTTTAATGACAGTTGATGTTGAAAATATGTCCGTCTTCTCAACATTCTCAGCATGAGAAGAATTCTTAATGTCATTACAAATGTTGCCAGTTTCCTGGGATGATGCTTCTTTGGGGATGAAATTTACATGGTCACCTCTAGATATGTCACCGTGGTACTAATACTCTAATATGTCGCTGAGGAGTAGGCAGAAATCTTCGGAAGAAAATTCCTGAAAGCCAAGGGTTCTCCTGTGACAGTGGTGAGGCAGAGGAGCTGAGTGTGTAGCATGAGCTGAGCCATGTCTATCACACCCGCAAAGGCTCAGGAAAATGACATTGGAAATGGAGGATTAAATCTGAGTGCTGCTTTCACCCCAGCCAGGGAAATGTCTTCAGTGAGATGACTGGAGTGACTGAGAAGACTCAAACTCATTCAACCAGAAAGAAATATCGACACTAAAGGAGCCTGGCGTGCCCTGCAAGCCTCACAGAGCAGTGTGGAAGAGGAGTCAGAAAGATTGTAAGAGCCTCTGGTAGATAGGTGTACTTCGAGGTATTGGCCTCTCTCAGACTCTGCCTGATACATTCATGACCCCACTGGGAATACCAACATGCCCACTTAGGAGGGCAATCCATGAAATGGGGTCGGAGAGAGGGGACATTAACGTATAACCAACTTGCAGTATGCTCATAGATTAAAGTTCCCAATAAAAATTATATTTAAAAATGCCATGGTACCAAGCCTTTGTAGGAAACCCTTTGATATTGTTACCCGTGGACTACTTTTGTAGATTTTAGTACATCTGTAATAGCTTTCCAGTAAGGCAGATGCTTGAAAACCGCAAGGAAAGTACATACTGAACAATAAATACTTGACATAGTTTAACACAGGACAGATGTCTAAGAAGAAAGACATTGAGGTTTGGAAAATAAAGACATTTATGGGCTGGAGAGATGGCTCAGTGCTTAAGGCACTTGCCTCCAGTGCCTAAGGCCCCGGGTTCAATTCCCCAGGACTCACATAAGCCGGACCCACAAGGTGGTGGCCCTGGTTCTCTCTCTGTCTCTGTCTCTGTCTCTGTCTCTCTCTCTCTCTCTCTCTCTCTCTCTCTCTGAAAATGAATAAAATATTTTAAAAAGACATTTACCTGTGTTTATAGCTTCATGTACTTGGGAAGATTTTTTTTGCTTTGTTTTTCTCTTTTACATTGTACACATATTGTTCATTAAAAATATCAAATGGGAAATCATCTAGCTCTTCCCATTGAGCTTCAGGGTGAAACTCCCTGATAACCAGTCCTAGAGACTATGGTTAGATTTCTTTCTGAGACCTCTGAGGATAAAACAAAATCAACTTAATAAAGATTCATGGCCTGAATAGGTTGAGCTAGTCAAGCCTTGTGTGTGTGTGTGTGTGTGTGTGTGTGTGTGTGTGTGAGAGAGAGAGAGAGAGAGAGAGAGAGAGAGAGAGAGAGAGAGAGGGAGAGAGAGAGAGAGAGAGAGAGAGAGACACCACAGAGGGAGAGAGGGAATATGGGTATAACAGGGCCTCTTGTCACTGCAAATGAACTCCAGATGTATGTGCCACTTTGAGCATCTGGATTTACATGGGTACTGGGGATTTGAACCTGGGAATCAGGATTTGCAAGCAAATACCTTTAATGTCAAGGCCTCTTTGGTTTTTGAATATGAAGATATTAAACTTCAGAGTGTGTAAGTAAATTCCTCAAGGTCACGCAAGTATAATCGGAGATGAACTCTTGATTCAAATTTAATTGCTCTAAAGTTGAAATACACTGAAATCCAATACTGTAGAAAAGTTACCTTTAAGCAGCTTCCAAAGTCCAAGTTAGGGAAACTCTTAGATTTTCATCAGAATTACCCTTCAAGTGCACCAACGATATTGTTTAGAGTTAAAGCAAGTTTTCAAGGCTCTTTACCATGTAATGAGATGAAGGCTGAAGAATGTACAAATCTGGTTGTACATGGATAGGTATGTCATATTGGGCAGAATTATGAGTTTATTATTCCCATACATATGTGCTTCATGCCCACCCTGTTTATTAAGGAATGACAAATATAAACACATACAAAGGAAGGTGTCCACTTAATTTTAATTGTATACAGATATAGATAACATTTAATGCAAGCATGCCCCATTCAAAATGTCAGTAAGAGGCTACACATGGCTATTGCAGTTATATACTGTTGATGTATTCTCAAACAATCATCATTATTCAACTGAAATTAAAATGTAACTATGCTTTGTATTGTCTTTAAACCCTAGCCATCCCAGCTCTTCTGTGTTGTTTAATATATGAACCAAAAAATCTCACTCGAGCAATGGCTACTTTAACTCTCATGTCTTGCATTTAATTCTCAGTGTCACCTTGTCTTTTCCTGGGCTGGATTCTGAAAAGCCTCTGGCACTGAGGAGCCTATGAGCTCTGGTAGTAGGAGAAACAACAGTGTGGGTTTAGAGGAATCTCACTGTGACTGTGAGAAGATCAGTGAATCCATAGCACCTTCGATCATGTGCTCCACTTGCTTATGAACCTGACTTCCTTTGGGATATAGGTGACTTGAGCTTTGAGCACAAGTTCAAATTCAAAGTATTCAGTAAAAGTATCTATTTATAATAAGAGCTTCCTAGCTACTCGGTCTCTCAAAGAAGACTTTTTTTTTTCTCCCATACTTCTGAGTCTCATAAACTTTGGATAGGGGCAACAGAATGGGGAATAAAGATTTGGGAGGAAATTAAGAGAGAAATGTCATTTTTAACCTCCTCTTTCGATTCTGCAACAGGGACTTTAAGAAATAACTCAGTTGGGTGGATTAAAGATGACATTTATTGATTTTTTTGTATGCTATTTATTGATGAAAAATCAATAGCAGTAAATCAGAAGGTTTTTTACACAAATTTATTGTCGAAATTTAGGTGATTTATTTTGTTACAATTCCTAACTACATATCCCTTAAAGGAAGGATTTTCATGTTTGATAAATGTGTTCTAGTTGTTTCTGAGCTAGAATTCCTTCTTTCAAATTGCGTTTTTGAAAATTCTTGGCCAATTTTTATTTGACTCTTTCTTTTTTCAATATTATTTATTTTCAAGTAGCGAGTGTGGGAAGGAGATAGAGAGACAGAATGAGAAAATAGGCATGCCAGGGCCTCTTGCTATTGCAAACAAACTCCAAAGGCATGTGCCACTGTGTGCATCTGACATTCTATGGACCCTGGAGAATCGATGCAGGCCATTCAGGTTTTGCAAGAAAAAGCCTTTGACCAATGAGCGATCACTCTAGCCCTTATTTGCATTTTTCTCCACTACTTCTCTCTTTTGTTTTTCTGTTTCTCATAGTAGATTTCATGTGTGTGCAAGCACGTGCCTGTGTTTGTGTGTGTGCATGTGTGTATGCGCATGTGCGTGTGCCTGCATGCGTGCCTGTGCCTGTGTGTGTGGTTTCATACATGTGCATGTGCCTGCATGTTGTGGTGGCCTCTGTGAAAGCCTTTGGTCCTGGCCATATTTAGTGATATTTCTTTTCATGAACTTCCTATGCATCTTCCTGGCTACTTTTCAGTGTTTTTTTTGTTTGTTTGTTTGTTTGTTTGTTTGTTTGAGTTGACAAATTCCACTTGTACTATGACATACTTCACAAGTGCATTATCCACTTCTTTTGTAGAATTTCAGATAACTGGGACATCCTTACAATCAATTTCTGAGAACTGACAGAGAAGAGCCATGATACCAAACCACCAGTGCCTTTGGCAACATCTGGAATCACCCCCTAGTGGTTGATGTGAACAGTGGCCGGTGTGCAGTAATCCTTTCTTGATCATTCTCCTGAGCCTGCAGACGTTTTCTAAGTTTCCACAGCCTCTTTCTACCTGAGACAATGTTCTACCAACCACTTTATGGACTCCTCTTTCCCCTCCCCCTCACATGTAATAATGTTGAACCTTTATTTCTTACTGCCTTTCAGTTTCCCAATAAGATTAAACTCTGGTAGGTGCTGAGCTTTAATAACTCACTACTTAGTAGCTTCCTTCCCTTTCTAAAACCCTTTCTTCTCACTTGTTCATGTTCAGTGTTTCAAAAAATAAAATACTTAGGCAAGAATCCTCACTTCAGGAATTGCTTTCAGGGAACCTAAACTGGAACACATTTTTCTTACAGTTTAGTGTCTGTTTCTACATATTTCAACTGATCTACCTGAACTTGGCACCAATACTACCAGAAAAATAAGGACTCCTATAGAAGGGTGGGGAGATTGATCAGTGGTTAAAGTGCTTGCTTGCACAGCCTGCTGGTCCTGATTTGATTCCCCGGTACCCACACAAAGCCAGATGTACAAAGTGGTGCATGCATCTGGAGTTTGTTTACAGTGGCAAAGGCCCTAGCATTCCCATAATCTCTCTCTCTTTCCCTCACTCTGCCATACTTCCTTCCCTCTCCATCAGTCTCTCTCTCAAATAAATAATCAATTAAAATATTTGAAAAGGAATGCTATAGTACTGGATTTTAATGGCTACCATTGTAATATTCCACACTTACCATTCAGTAATTTTATTTAGGTCTGCCCTTTTCCTCTTCCCCTTAAAGTACATCAAGATATAAAACTGCAATCTTCCTATACTATGAATACACTGGCTACATCTAGAAGGGGCTATGAATGAGTTTATATAACTTTTTTGTTAAAAAAGCACTACTTCTGGAAGGAAACAATGGTAATATCCTCTACAAGTTCAGAAAACATCTGTGACTTAACACGGTGTATCTGCCTAAGGATTTTGTTGCGTCATTTCTCCATGTTATCTTGAGCATAAAATTTGATTAAAAAATTTAGAGAAACCGAGGCTTTATAAAAATTTATTTGCAAGCAGAGAGAGACAGACAGAAAGACACAGAGAGAATGGGTGTGCCAAGGCTTCTAGCCACTGCAAATGAACTCCATATGTCTGCACAACTTTGTGCATCTGGCTTTACATGAGTACTGGGTAATCGAAATTGGGTCCTTAGGTTTTGCAGGCAAGCACCTTAACTTCTCAGCCATCTCTCCAGCCCTGAATTTTTTTCGAATTGTTTTATCTTGGTATATTTATACATTTTTTGGAGAAATGATCTCTTTCTTAGATGTTTCCAAATATTTGTCTTTCAATGTTTCAAATTGCAATAGAAGAGAAATATTATATTTGTGTGATGAGTGACAATTCCTTATTCCTGATCACTGACACATGCCATCATTTGGTCTCTGGGTCATGTGACTGCTTATGGACCAAGAGCTCTGGTGGTTTATGTCATCAGCAGCAATCCTGAAAGGTAATGAATGATAGCCTCACTCTCAGTCTCTATGGTCTGTTCAGAAATAGCCCGTTTTTCAGAATGTGCAATTTAGAGACTTGGGAGCAAGAGACTTACAAAGTTTATTTCTTGTAGCCTGTTCCAGACTCAAAGCTATGGGAATTCAAAATAAAAGACTGAAAAAAATAATTTCAAAGTATACCAACTATGTTATGGGCGGTGGAGTGTTTTTACTCTCATCTGGAAACGGGAGAGGACAGCCTCTGCTTGTTAGTAACAAGTAGAGAGTTCTTTAGAACAACAAAAATTAAAATGTAGCATTTCCTACAATTGGGATCAGAAGATAAAAATTTGGACAGACTCATCCAGGGTACTAATTAAGCCTGGGATCTTTTTCTTTTATTCATTAATAATTCCTCCTGCTAGTTGATTGGATACCAGGTTTCAAAGATTTCGTTAATCTATAAAACCAAAGAGACAATCAAAATACGAACACAGCATTTTCTTCTTTAGAATTTGCTCAACAGCTAGATGTTTCATGAAGAAAGTTTATTTATATGACATTTAATTTTACCCTACTCTGTTTCGTTCATGTCACCTAGAATATCTGATACTTATCACTTCACTTACAGCTCATCCTAACCTGTAATGGATTGTGATGAATAGGTTGAGATGCAAAAGTGCACAGACTGTTTTCTGCTTCAATAATAATATTTTTAAGGTTAGTAAATAAGTCAAGCAAATAAATTTATTTAGTTTCCAATTTTAGAAGCTGGACGTCCAAGTTTTGACAGCAGCCTAAATCTCCTCTTAAAGGTGTTTCTTTCAGGAGGCCATCTGCTTTGAGGCCTTGTGAAAGAAAGCCTGTAGCAAGAGAGGGAAGGAGAGAACTGTGAAGATTTTGAGGTAGGATGATGCCAGCTTTATTTAGGAGAATGGTAAGGGCAGCACTGTGACGATTGGGGGACAATGGTGGACAATAACTCTGGAGGAGACCTGTGTGGCTCGTGGACTTCGGGAAGGAGTAGGATTCACATCATAGGTGAAAGAAACCAGCTGCCACTTTCTGATAAGGTTATGTGAAAAATATGTGTTCAACTCAGACAGAGCACCAACGGCAAATCAAAGAAATGACTTATCAACTCCAGGTTCACCAATCAGCAAGGTTATTGGAGTTACTGACAGGAGCCTGGACCACTCAAAGGCATCTGCATCAATGAAAAGTCCTATCATCATTGAAAGCATCTCACACCTTGGCTCCTGCCAAATATTCACAGGACTCCACCTGAGTCTTCTTTTCTTCAGCAAGTGTGGAATGATCATACAGCCTTGGGAAGGTGCCATGAAATTTGTAACATTCTAAGTTTACAGAATCTTATAGGTTTCATGTGTTTCTTGAACCTTGTAAAAATTTGTTAATTTCTTGAATTTTAAGAGCTTGCTGGAGGAACATATCAATTCATAGAACAGAGATAAGGAAAACAGGAATGATGAGAATAGACTGAGATGAAAGTAGAATTAAGAAAATTGATTAAATTGTTCAAGCATGATATCATTAAGATATGACAGGGTGGTATAAGCGGAGGTACTCATTGACCTCGAAAAAAGGTTTTCTAAGAATATAAGATTTTGGTAATCATTAGAATGTAGGATTTGAAGGAGAAGAGGCTAATTTTATCCTGTAACAAAAGATTTGCTAATTTAACTCTCTCTGATTGGGAAATAGTGAGAGAAAATATAAGCAAGTTTGGGTGAAAAATGAAAATGTCTCAGAGAAAATGCCACCTGAATCATAAGCTGGGAAGGTGGCTGTGATGGTTAGGTTTTGTTGTCAACTTGATCTTTTAAGTTATCTTGGGTGGGTCTCTGAGGATGTTTATAGGAAAGCAGCCTCTCAGTAGGGGCAGGTTGTAAGGAAGCTCAAAGAAGCTAAAAGTAAACATCCTTTCCTGTGTGGGCTGTGCAGGAAGGAAATTCCAGAGACACAGGAAGCCATTAGGTCTGGGATAGGGTTGTGGGACCCCACCCTAAGCCTATATAAAGAAATTCTCTTTAGCCCTCCTGCCTGTTTGCTATAGTGTGTGTATGGTGACCAGCCTCTTTTGTACTCTAGAACTTGCCCTGTATCTATAGGTACAAATAAATCCTTTCCTCCCATAAACTGTGCCAGGTTTGGAGATTCATTTCAGTGACCTGTGAGCTGACTACAACAGTGGCATATTAAAAATTTTTGTCCACTGTCATGATTAAATATTCAGAAGATATTGGCAACCCCAATTTGTTAATAATGAATTAATTAATGACAAACTTTGTTCAATGCTTTTCAGGTTAGCAAATAGCACTCACACTTAAGTTTTGTTTGTTGGATCATACTTAGATGGGTAGGCCATATGAAAATGTAGAGAATGTGTTGGTAGAAGATTTAAGGAAATGTCACAAAAATGAAGTGTTTCCATGCATTTATTTCTAGAATATAATGTTCCCTGTGATTTGCTTGACAGCCTCTGAGACCTGAGGTGCTGTATCCTCCTGAACTGGGGTCAGGCAGGAGGTCCTCTGCAACTCACTCTAGTTTTACTTTGGGTTGTAGGGATATTGCCATATACCACATGATCAAAGGCACTTGTGGGTCATCATTACATTGTAGATAAATTGAAATATCTGAGAATTCTGAATGTATGTTACCTCATGGTAGAAAAAAAATCCTTGACCACGTAGCAGTTTTATTGAAAGTTTTCTTTATCTAGCTTTTGCTTTGACATTCTTCACTGCCTCCTGCCTCTCTTTCTCTTTTTGAGTATGAAATATTTTAATCTATTCTTATAACAGTCTAGTTATAGGCTTTCTCAACAGAGAGTGTGATGAGATGTTCACACTTTTGTGATCATGGTTCTGCTACAATACGAATGTGAGGAAAGAGTTGAGCTAGAATTATCATTGAATATCCACAGACAGAAAAGGGAAATAGAGTCATATTTTCATAGGATTTGGGTATTGTAATAAAGCCATAAATTACCTAGCACATAGCTGGTAAATAATTACATAAAGCAGAATTCATAAATTGATGATTTCATAATATGCTTGATTTAATAGAGCATAATTTACATGTCAATTCTGCTGGTTAAAGTCAACATCGAATGCTACTAATTTTCAAATCCCAAAGTGAGACTTCGAAGGTCAGGAAATAGATGGGCCATCCACTTCCACCTGATCTCACCATTCACTCAATGGTTCAAGTATGCAGTCCAAAAGATAGTCAGGATATTAAGTTTAGAGCATCCCCTTGCAGAGAGAATGACTGAAATATTCTATTTGGTCCATTCCATTTTGGAAGGAGGAAGGGCTGTTAGTTCAGTTGGGCTTTTGATTTTGGTTAAAGGAGGGAAGATAACCTGCTCCAAGGAGACTTGATGTGAGCAACTCTATATATAAACTGTTTCACAATTGTAGACCAACTTCTAGTCATCTGATTAGAAATAGCTCAATAAATCTAGGAAAGTGCGAGAGGTAAACAATAAAGACTTGAACATGAAATTTCAGGGCATATGGCAGCCAGAATGGTATTTAAGGCATGAGTACACAGGACTTTGCATATCCACAATAGTCCGCTCCTGTTATCAGTTAGGATTTCACTGAAATTCCACCCTGACAGATATTGCTAAGTACCTGTCACATTGAGCCACCCAAGAACAGACTTTAAAGATAAAAATATACTTATGATTGGTATCAACATAGAAAAATCATAAGAAACAACCATGACCCAAATTCAAGTGCATTAAAATTGCATTTCACTTACCTAAGCAGGAATTTCTGATGCTTGCAAAAAAAATCTAGGAGTCAATCTCACGTGAAAAATAAATAGGAAAGAGCTGAAGAGAACTTGACTGGTAGAAAGACAAGAGCAAGGTGTTCAGTGTTCAAGGTGCTTTGCTGGTACCTTAGTCACACGAGTGTGGGAAATAGTAAGTGTGCACATGCAGACCTAAAGAACTCAGTATTGCCAATTAATTTTCACAATACATATTGGGTCATTACAATGCTGAATTGAAGTATACTATTTCATAAATACCAAATTTAATTATAAAACTACACTTTAAAATTCTAGTGTCTTTAAAACAACTAAGAAGAAAATAATTTTATTAATAACAATACATTATAAACTTTTTTACATAGTGACTGACAAAGTGTAAAAAGTGAATCCATACATGATAGTTCAATGATAC
Organism: Zapus hudsonius; assembly: GCA_004024765.1. NCBI lineage: Eukaryota > Metazoa > Chordata > Mammalia > Rodentia > Dipodidae > Zapus > Zapus hudsonius. The sequence goes on from PVHP010003399.1 coordinate 70,260, forward strand.
ATGCATTTTGAATTTTTAAAAATAGCTAAAGATCATGTTTGAGTTTCTCAATTGGCCTAAGTGGCTGACATAACTTTTTAGACTACACGTCTATGAAGCAGAAAGAGAATGAAGACAAAGAAGTATTTGAACCTAAATTCAAGCTCACTGGACATACTACATATGCTAATTTGACTTTTAGAAATTTACTCACAAGGAAGCAGGAGACTTCTATAGTTCATTTATGCAAGAAGTGCCAGGCCCAAGACTATTCAAAGGGGAACAGTATATCTGCTAGTGACCTTTCCATGTTTTATTTATTTTTTTATGTTTTTTAAAAATGTTTTCATCTGGTGGTCCTGTATTTTCTTAATTCAGTTCAAATATGACTCTGTGTGTGAGTCTCCTTAATCTCTGAAGCAAAAGATGTCACAGACATGTTAATTACAAACTATATTACTGAAACCATTATGTTGATGTTTTTTAACAATTTTCCTTCTAACTAGACTAAGAGTTGTCCAACACCACGGACATGTCGTTACAACTTTTCCCATCTCATGTGAGTATATTCCTAATGAATGATTGTTGAGCTATTAGTTGAATTAATAAGTGGCCAAACACAACTATGTTAATGCAAAGATCCTCTACCGTTTTTTGCCACCAACGGTGTCCCCTTTGAAGTATACCATATCAAGTCAAAAATTTGATAAGGTGATTTATATTGATATAAACTGGAGAGAAGATAAGTGAAGACAAATCTATAAATGTACTACAGGAAATAGCCAATGGTAGATGTTTATTGCCTTCAATTCATTTGTAGGCAAAAGATAACTTAACTGAAAGATATATCGTGGACACAATTCCATGGAATAATCTTTGTTGTAGAATTGAAAGCTATTTACATTGAACACCAATAATCCATAGAAATCAAGAAAAAAATTAAAATAGGCATTCCATCCAAAAGTGAATATATGTACAGACAACCACAAAATTCGTCAAAGCCCACAAAGAAATGTTCAGTAGTAAAGTCCGCATGAGCTTAAAGGATTGAGTGTAATGAACAGTTGATAACGGTTCGATAAACATCCAAAGCTTGGGTTGATTATGGGAATGAAGGCTTAAAATTTCCATTAACTGAACATTTTCCGCAGCTTTCTTCAGCAGATATTAAGCCAGTAAAGAACAAAAGCTTTCAGGAATCAAGTCTTTAAGAGAAGCAATAATAGCATTTGGAAAATTTATTAAAATACAAAAGGATCAAAAGTCTTTAGAGCACTAATCTGCGTGGTGATCTGGCATTCTCTTTGTACAACTAAATTGAGTCCATCATATTAAAGCACGACTGCGGAACAGTAATTACACAACTAACCAGCCACCTGCCGTTCACATAGAGTTAAGTGAATTGGGTCAGGCTGGAATGAAGTCAGATACTTCAATGAGGAATAAAACACCTCTTTCGCCTCTGTGATTGGAGCTATTCATGTAGCCATGAACTAGCTGACACTTTGAATCTTTGAGGTTATACACATCTGCTCCTCTGGTATTTTTTAAAAGTCTTTAAAAATATTCAAAATTAAGGTACTTAGAAAAACATTCCATATATGAAGGGCACCTGGATAATTCTGGTTTTTCTTTTAATGTGGACAAAGAGCTAGAAATCCCATTTCCCACATGTCTTCCACAAGATATAGTCATACAGCCCTAACCATGAGTCTGTCCACTGGACTCTCCTCTGTTTCCTCAGACACCTTCCTGTAGAGCGCGCCAAGAGCTCCATTAAAAGCAGAAGACCCTGAGTATTAAACTTTTCTAAAATTCTTCCTGTCATAAAGGAGTACTTCAGTTATTCTGATTTCAAACTCATAAACTCTTAAACATATGTATTAAATGCAAGTTATAGGACACATACCAACTATCAACAATAATCTCATAAAAATTTCAAGAAGTTAGCATTATGAACCATTGAACACTGTAGTGAGAGATAAGAAATGTTTCCATAGTATACTTAGGCATAGCAGATATTTTCTCCTTAGTACATATATAGACACAATAGAATAGACATAAATAATAATTTATTGAATATAGAATGTGCTTAAAGTAACATAGCAAAGAGGCCATTAAAAGTAACAATTTTAGCAGTCAGTCTGAATCTGGAAATTCAGAAGTCATTGCCTGACACTAAGTAATTTGACCTGTTTTCTTATGTAGGCATTATTTCCAAGTATCACACTTACACTGACAGCCATAGTGAAAAATGTATAGTTGGACCATGAATCTATATAGAGAGATTGTACCTTTCCATATATGTCAGTTTCTAGACAGATAAAATGTAGATTCCTATTGAATCCAATAATGCAATTCAAATGAATTTTTTGTCAGTTGACAGGATAAACCCTTGGAGCACAGGAGCTTGGGACAAGAGTCAAGCACACAGATTATAAGGCATGGTATGCACTCAGCTAGACTGCAAACTTGTTAGGCAGAAAACTGAGCAGGAGATCCTGTACATTTCAACTCTGATATAAAAGAGGTTTCATTTTGTGTCAAGAATGTGTATGTGGCACTGGCGCGAGCTTATCTCTAGTAGCTTGGGAGGTTCAGCACTCATGATTCAGAGCAGGAGCTCACAAATCATTGAATTGCAAAGGATGTTTAAGTCAAGGCAAAGAGCCCCTTTCCTCTCAACCAGGGCTCCACACTGTGGTTCATGTATCAGAAAACGTCCTCCTACCTCACTGATGTGGCTGATTTAGAGACTTTATCCTGGGAGCAACAAACCTGAATTTTCCTGTGACTCTAGGTTTTTGTTTAACTTAAAATTAATTTTGAATGGATGAGAACATATTTAAGATATAATATAATATGTGTTTCAGGCTTAGGGACCAATTTTTCACATAATAAGATGAAATAAGGGCTGAGAGTGTCTCACCAGTGTGTGTTTGTGGAGGTTGACGGAGAGGATGTTGGGTTCCTTTGGTGTGAGAAGTTGACCATCAATAAGAAAAAAAAAAAGAGAAAGAAAATAGGTCCATCAAGAGTGCAAGTTCAGCTGGGCGTAGTGACTCAGGTGGTAAGTGCTTGCCTAGAGAGCGCAAGGGCCTGAATTTGAGCCCCAACACCCAAATAAAAAGCTAGGCATGTCCACATCTACCTGTAACCACAATCCATTAAGACTTGGGTCAAGCTGGGCTCTCTGGTTCAAACCTATAAAGCCAACTTTCTGTCAAAGGAAAAGCAAGAGGAATAGGAGGTCAAGGCCAGTCTTAATTTCCTAGTAGTTCAAGGTCAGCCTGTACTTCATGAGACCTTGTCTCAAAACAAACTAACTAACTAACTAACTAACTAACTAACTAACTAACTAATTAAAAGTATGGGTCTACAAGAGTCTCCAGTTATGTGCTTTGACTATCAATGTTTTTGACTTATTGCAATGTAGCAGTATAAGAAACATAAATAAATATTATATCAGATTTTCCTGACCTCAGAAGATTATTTTTAATAATAAGGCAAAGGCAAAATTCATTTACCAAAAATAAGGAAAATGAGTGTGTTTGGAGAAGCACTTGACCTTTCAAAGATCATCAAATTTATTACAGTGAATACTATGCAATCTAATAAAAACTATTAGAGTGGGTTTCATACGTGAATGGCTCATTGGTGGACCTGCTCACAAGAGAAGCTCATAATCAAAGTAGATACAGGGAGGGATAGCCCTGGATGGCCCAGAAAGGAACCCCTTATCAATGTTCAAAAGGTAGTCTTAGGATAAGTAAAATCTCATGAAAAGACAGGACTGTTGAAATCTAACTACACATGACTAAAGGAGAAACATTTTTTGTTTGTTACTATTGACTTCTTTCCAGTCAGATATTGTGTTTCTTGAATATTTTTGATATAGTAGGGTTAAAACTCATTAAATATCTTGGCTTCCATAGTTGGGTGTCAAGTATATTTATAATTAACAATGTTGTATGCCCGTTTTCCTAATCTCTAACCATTAATTATAACATTGGCAATAATGACTTGCATCTGTATCTATCAATGTTTTTATTTCAATATCTAAAATATGGTTACTTCTCTCTATAAATGGGAATATAGACACATATTACAAAAGGTAATTTTAAGAAATAACATAACTTTTTAAAAGATAATTGGGTGCATATGGGTCCACATTTTATTGCAAATAACTCATGTCAAAGACAATATTGGATATTTTACAATTTAATTTGTTACAGTAACCTAACAGAAAAGGAAGTGTAGCTATCCTCATTAAACAGGAGGAAATAGACTTCCACAGTTCTGTTTAGTTTAAATCACAGAGCCGATTCTCAGAATTTAAAACATCTGCTCTATTTTCTGAGAAAAAAAAATCTCCTTTGGTACAACTCAGAGTTTCATTGTACACTTATAGGTGATGATTAAGAAGGCAATGCCATGAAGACACTCAGTAAAACAGAATAGAACTTCTGTTACAAGTACGTATCCATAGCCTACATTGCTCTATGCTCATTCTTCAAATGTTGCCTCTTAAGAAGGATTAATAAGCCTTTCCAACCCAACTCCCTCCCTCAACTATAAAATAGGGACAGAGCTACCTCATAGACTTGCATAAATAACGAAATAAAATGATGAATAAATTATAAAATGTGTCAGAAATGTAGGCAAAAATACTACTTATCAAGTTATCTACTTGCATTACATATCGTTCATCTTGGATGTACCTGAATGACCTAGATCTAATCAATTTATATAACTTTGAGTGAAGTTTATTTTAAGAAAATGTAAATGTAAACATTGGTGAATCCTCCATTCTCCAGGAAATGAACCTCCCATCATGACTGTGCAAGTGACCCTAATTCAAATCAGTGTGTCAAAAATGCATAAATGAGGCATGAAAACATTAGTCTCTTCTACTTCTTCATTTCTCTTTCCTTACTGTCTCCCTCTGTGCCAAGTTCTCATTCTTATTTCTTGTTCCATTTTTAATCAGGCACCAAAAATGTTTAGTGTTTACTGTACACCGATATTATGGTAGGTTCCAAGACATTAAAATAAATAACTTAAAAATCAATAAGTTTTATCTCTTGTGCCAAGAAGAATTTATGACAGTGGTGGAGGGGTTGAATACCAAACAAGAAGTCATTTTAAGAAATAACATCATGACTTTTTAAAAAGATAATTTAGTGCACATTGGTACAAATTTTATTGCAATCTCCTTGCACAGAAGTACTTGTCGAAAGACAGCAGAAAGTTTAGATTCACTTTGGGGTGAGGAATAATATAATTACTAGTTTAATAATATAATATAATGATAATTTAATTATAAATAATAATATATAATAATAATGGATGGGCAGGGAACCATGGATATACTAGATGAAAGATAAATACAGATTTGGTAAATATTATATAATGCCATTAAGACTTTCTTGCTTGGCCCAATATCTGCACTTCCCAGGAAGTGGAAGTTGAATCCTCAGACCTGGTCTCTCTCCCACGAAAATGTATTTGAACATTAATTTAACCTTTCATCGGAGATGATAATTATTTTTTCAAAAAGGATTGATAAATTATAACATGTAGAAAGAGTCTGTCCTTGGATGAAGTTGGGTCAATTTTTCTCTTTTTCACATGAACTCTTGACAGGTAGAACTAAAGGTCTGAATCAGGGCTTCCTAATTGCCTATTAGAGGGGGAGAGAGAAGAGTCAATGCATCTCATTCAAAAATTACTGCTGAGATTAAATATGTTATCAGAAACAGCAGAGAAGAGTCTGCCATAACCTGGGTCCTTGGTAAATGGAAACTAATGAAGGGGACCGGTAGCCTATGACTTCAATCAATCTAAACCTCCCGGCCTGACTGAGCTTTGTGGAATGGATGTTGGGAATGACAAAGACATTCTGAAGAAACATTTTTTTAATCTTTTTTAAAGTATATATTTATTGTCCATAATGAGTTACATTATTTAGTGGGCAAACAATGAGTTGTTATCCCCAATTCCCCAATGCCCCCCATCCCCAATCAGCGGGATATCCTCCTCCATGGGTCGTCTGGATCAGTCCTTGTGGCAGGGGACCATGGATAGCCTAGTATTCAGCCGGGTTCTCCTGACCCAAGTGTGTTGTTACTGAGGGGTGCCATGCCTCTGGATAGTCTCCCACACCAATCTTTCCTCCCTCTCTTCCGCTCAGTTCTCTGAGTCGTGGTGGGTGAGTATTAAGGCTGCTTTAATATTGTGAGCCTAGGGGTCTTTGTGTCAAAATTGTTGGTTTCTATCACCCTGGCTTATCCTGTGTTGATTGAATGGCTGAGAAACACTATTCTTTAGTGGTGTTTTAATTGACAGTTTCATATATGTATGTATTTTCATCATAATTGCCTCCCATAACTTTCTCTTTCCCCCTCCCCCTCACCCCTTTGCAGTGAACATCTTCTTCCTTCTAACCAATCCCTCTGCTATTTTAATGTCTTTCTTTTTGTTTCTCTTTTGCCTTTCTTCCTCCTCCATGATGACATGTGGATGGGTGAGGTCATGAATACAGTGGGGTGCTCTCCTGTTGATCGTCTGGCTCTTACATTCTCTTGGCCCCCTCATCTTCAGTCTTCCCTGAGCCTGGGCAGGTGGTAAGGAGTGTCTCCCTTAATAATGAACTGTCATTTTTTTCTCAGCACATAGAGCCATTCAGAGTGCACCAATGGCTGAGGCCCCGTGGACACATCGGAGCTTCTCCTGTCTCTGAGCACTGGTGGGGACACATCCAGACACAAGAGGGCAGAGGATGGAGAGCTTGTAAGAGTGCATACAAGAAGAACCGTAGAAAATAATATACAGGTGACTTAACTAAAAGAAGTATGTATACAGAGATCTGTTCATTATGTTTCTGGGTTTTTTTTTCTAGAGTTTTAACAGGGATAAATACAACTTATTTGAAAATGAACTTTATGCAATTGAGTCAAGGTCCCAGGCAAAAAAGGGACATTTCCTAAAATACAGAGTTGGGGGCACTTAGACCCCATGAAAATTATGAAGAAATCAGAGTGGGAATTTGACAGGAATTATTAATTAGCTGATTCTACTTTTGTTTAAAAAATATTAAAAGCATAAACTACTTAAGGTACTATAGGTGGAAGGAGTTTTTCACATGTCCTAACTTGATGTTTTGTTTGGACCTTGGTCTATCTATTGTACATAGCATAGTGTCTCTCTCTCTGTGTGTGTGTGTGTGTGTGTGTGTGTGAGAGAGAGAGAGAGAGAGAGAGAGAGAGAGAGAGAGAGAGAGAGAGAACAAAAACCTACAGTTTGAAGTGGATAGAAGCATGGAAGTGATGACGATAATATTAAATCTAAACATGGAACGACATGAAGGTATATTTCAAGAAAGAAAATATGGAGATAGTGAATGATAATAAACTGAGGAGGCAAAAGGAACATTTCACCACAAAGAAATGATAACCATTTCAAGTGATATGCTAACTGGCCTGATTTGATCATTCCACAGTGTGTACATTTAGAGAAATACATATACTTCTTGCCAAATAAAATCAAAATTGACTAACTAGAGTTATTCAGTGAAAAGAAAGCACTATCTTTTCACATATAAACGGCTGAGACTTTTATAGTAAAAGACAAATTAACAAGTGCAAAACATACAAATTTATATTTTTGAATGCCCAGTGGGATGCTGAAAATGGACACCCAAAGAAAGAGGGAAATCTGTATTTTTATGTTTAGGTTTTCTGGAGATTCAACTGTTACGTGAAATAACACTTCGAAAGAGGAGGTATATTCATTCTAATGATAAAAAGTTATAACTGATGAAAACTTTGCAAAGACTGCTTGTTCAGATGGCTCTAGGCATCTCTGTGGGTTCCTTCCTGTGGCTATAAATAAGGGGCATTTCGTAGATCTATGACCTGCTTCAGGAGAAGCTCAGCAACTCTAATCCCTGTTCTAGTGAGAAGGAGATGCTTACAGGTGTCACATGATATGACAAAATAAACATCACTTGGGAAATTTTTTATGTCACAACCATCCGAGGTCACGTCTTTAAGAATGAGGTTAAAACACACCTACCAGATGTCAGTGTGACAGTGACTTTTAAAGCTGCTTCTGACCTATGTCATATAATCCCAAAGGTGCAATTTTGAGTTCATATAAGTTATACTTGCCTACTGCAAACCCTTGGAAAGGCTGTAGTTTCATACTGTCACACTTATCCCTAGAGAGGACTGCCTCTCCTGAGTCACATCTTACTGGAACATGGCATGGGGATCTTCAGGTTCACAGCTATACAAAAAGTGGGAGACCACCCAGCAAAAGGTTATTGTAACATTCAGTTTGCCTAAAAAACTTAGCAGTGGCAAAAGAAGATGAGTTTTTGAATGATCAGTAGGAAGATAGAACGAGATACAAAGGGAAAGAAGGAAGCCCACAGCAAAGCCCGAGTGATTCCTACTCATCCTCAGCAGAGCCTCTGGTCCACCCTCACCGGCAGAGTTCAGCCCTCAGCCATGCTGACTTTTGCTGCTAAGAATAAAGAATTAGGTAATCAGCTTTTCCTGGGACATATAAATCCATTAAAGAAAATGTCCATAATTAAGAAAATAGAATAAATTTTGCTATGGACTTACACAAACTCAGGCATATCTAGCTCTCTGCTTTCTCCCACACCAACTGCTGTCCGTTTGTTAGTCAAAAATGTGTTCTAATAGGG